>OMNM01001561.1:33901-48441 GCA_900302745.1 Parablennius parvicornis
TTTGTGCTTGCATGCACAGAAGGATATATATTTCTGTCTGATGTGGGCACCTAAATCTGTTTGCACACACAGTATGGGAATTCATTGTCCATGTAGAACCAAAAAGCAAATATCCATAATCCCAGCAGACCTCAGAATCATTACATTTCTAGGTAAGGATGTTTAAAGGTTGGGCAAAGATATAAATGTCACAATGTAGGACTGGCATCCCAAATGAACATTTTCAAAATCTATCTTTGATCACTCTGAAAAATATTTCTTGTTAAGTGATCTTTTCCCCTCGCCAGCTTTGCTGGCACAGGCACATGTTTTTCAGTGTGTTACTGCCAAACGTTGGTCAATAAACTGCTGTAAAACCATTGGCACGCATGCTTGTCTGTCTGCAAGCACATGCAAACAATATGTAGACCTGTGCCAACAGTGGTCAAAAACACACGGTAAGTGCCGCATCAATGTGATATCATAAGCTAAAATGTGAGTAGTTGGCAAATGTAATTGACAGAAAATACAATTTAGAAAAAATAGACAATCTCCTTTAAACTAAAGATAATTCAGCTATAGATGCAGGTATGTGATGATCTCATCATCAGGTTATACCTCTATCGTGCATGGTGACCAGTCACTCAACAACCACGTGTAGCAAGGCCTTATGGGACACAGTTTGATCTGGGTAAGCTGGTTGGGACAGGGACGACCCTCTTCATGAGCTTCCTGCAGGATTCTCCGAGTGCGTACAGACCGACCTACACAACATACAGTCACACACGAATATGGAGAATAATGAGTAAGAAAAATGAGATAGGGTTAATACTCATTCAGCTTTAATATGCGTTAAACTGAAGAACAGTGACATTCAGAGGGGGTTACAGTTAACATGATAAATTGGAGATGCAGAATAAAAATCACTGTGGGATTTGTAGTCTCAGGACTAAACTGCATAATGAGACAGGGTCAGAGACATAAATGCATCACAGCACAAACACAGGGGCCCATGAAATAACAGTAAATAAAGTGAATAGCTGAAATGAAAGATGATCATCTATTGAGGAGTGAAGGCAGGGTGTGTGCTTTCTCTTTAGCCCGTGAAATATTCTCCACATGACAAAGAGGAATTAGCACAACAGCACAATACATCTGTGTCACCGTGCCACTTTATGCCCACATCCAGCAGTTTCCAACAAAAGTGTTTTGTTGAAGTGAGCCATTAATAACATGAGAAAGGAAAAATTTGGTAAATGGCAAGGATAAAGAGAAGGCTCCACAGAGCAGTCGGCATGTTGTAGTGCAGCTCAGTGTTTCCATCAGACATCCACTTGACAGAAGTTGGGTGGGTCCGGGTTTTTCTGCGTCGTGTCAGGGGAGATACCACGCTCAGTCAGCCCCAGGCAGACAGAGTGAAAAGGACACTCAGCTTGTGCCATCTCAAAAACTCTCACAAAAAAAAAAAAAACAATACAAAAAAACCAAAAAACATTAACGTGGCATTCTGACAAAACACGATCCCCAAGTCGCCTCACACAGATACGACATAAATCCCTCATCAACGATGACAGATGCATTTCACAGTGTGTGAGAACAAACTGAGAGAGTGGCAGAGAGAGTCATGGCGATACTGACACAGCTGCAAGAGACAAACCGGGGAGTTTCAAGTTTAAATCCCCAGATGAAAGCCTGCGTGAGTGTGAGATTATCAGGGGCGAAGGGTTAACTGCGTGTAGACAGGCAGCCAATGACAAATTAAAATTAATGAACTTACGGAGACGGTGTTGAGTCTGTCTAATTAACTGAATAACAAGCTTTCTCATTGGGACATCGGCTTTAGGAAGCCGGAGATTCAATGTATGCATTCAGGTTAAATCATTAGCTTTTATATATTGCATGAGGTTAAAATGTGACTTTCTCAAAATTATCCTGTAGAAATCACATTAACTGCATGTTTCCAATCATGCCAAGGCAGGCGATGTATTTTTGTATTTAGGAATGCTGAATAATTTAAAATGTCCATAAAGGTGTGCATTGGGAAATGGAGTTTATATGAACACATGATTCCTGAAACATAACCTCATCAGATGACCGTGTTAATTTAGAGAAACTAGGCTTCATACATTACAATAACAAAGTAGGAATATTAATATATACATTATGATGGGGGAAAAAACAACTCTGCACACAATTTCCCTGTATAATAAGGCTTTGGATTACACTTCCTCGTAAATATTTTAATACATTTAAATGTATTCATGCACAATTCAACATCTTGGAGAATGCCTGAGCAGACGGAATAATGAGGCGCTGCTTATGTGGTCCACTGTGTGTCTGTTCATCAGACTTGGTGTTCCCATTGGTTTAAGTGCAGTTTGCTTGCATGTAAAATGTTTACCTTGGCTCCCGCAGGTGTGCGAGCAGTCCGCCCACGGCGACCAATCAGAGAGGATGCAGCTGACGGGACAGTCAACAGTGCAGCTCTCCGACAGCCGCCACTTGTTGATTAAACCAAACTGTAGAAAACAGGAGCAGAGAGGAAAGGAGGGCCAGCTAATTATTCCCACTAACAAGAAAGAGGGAGCCACCACATTTCCATGTTTTAAATAGGCACAAGTTCACATCAGGACAGTTTGAGATTCTACTATCGCTGATGTTTTAGGGCTGCTGTTATTTTTTACATACAAATTATGTTGATACAGTATATGATCAGATATACCTTGACCATGTTGAGAAAAGCTTGATGGGTCAACAGAATTACATAATAAGTCAAGTAGAAATAAAAAGCATGTATTGCATTGTATATACAATCCATCTGTTCTATACATGTTTACTGCTTGTGTCTTGTGTTTCAAGACTGGAGTTGGTGGTATTTTGCAAACAGAGTGGTGTGGCTTTTCAACATAGACAGATGTAGAAGGAATGCATTGCTAAGGGGTTAAAAGCAGATTCAAGTAACTATTGACGACACACGATGGCTAGTGCCTTAAAAGTCCTGTCTTAAAAGTTGTGGTTATTTACAGAAAGTCCTAAAGCCTTCCCTTTTGAAGATGAGGTAAGAGCAGTCCCACTATGTCAGATGAATTTAAAAGAGCAAAAGCATATGTTATTCAGTCTGCAGCATGATCTGCCTCGGGCTTATTTCTGTGTGAGAATAAACTCTATTTGCTTTAAGCACTGCAAATCTCTTCAGTATCTATTTGCCAACTCTACTCCATGATGACCTTTAGGAGAAACAATGGGAAAATTACGGCAAGTGATACTATTTGGCCCAGGTCAGGGCTGTCAGGTTTTTGACATGACAACCACCTGTCTAATAATGTGTACGGCCCTTTTTTTTACACCTGTCCAGTGTAAGTGTGGACTCCACTGGACCACTGAAGGTGTGTAAGGTTTGTGTTTTGGAAGTTGTGAGATTGGATTTCCAACTCTCCAGAGTCCCTTATGCTCCAATTAACCTTGTGTTTCACTGACACAGTTCCTGGTTGACAATATTTTTCCGACTTTAGGCCACTTTAACTTTGAAGACATTTTCATTTGTTGCTTAGTATATCCCACCCACTAAGAGATGCCATGAAAAAGAGATAATTGGAGTTACTTACTTCTTCTGTCAGTAGTTATTAATGCCATGGCCAATGTGTGTACATTCCATCATCACAGCATCCCATCAAAACTACGATTCATAATCATTATGTGTAAGTTCTGGGCCAGACTTCAAAACCAGCTGGCAGCACAAAAGTGAAACATTATTTGGCTTCAACTGGTATTGGATCTATTGTAATGCTCAACATCTTCATGGCAGCCATTTGTCTTCCCAAAGTTAAGATGAAGCTTGTTTGCAAAAGGCTAAGTAGAACTTTAGGTTTTTTTAAGACGCAACTTTTCCGCTCAATAAATTGGATACCTGTGTTCTACAATATATAAGCTACTGCAACAGAATAGAGCAGGAGCTCAGCTTTAGCCACTAATACATCTTAAGTAAAAATGGATAAAGGATTTTTTTTTTTGTTGCATCAGTTGATAGCACATATGTTCAGATTTGATCAGATCAAATACAGATGGATAAAGATTAAATGCAGCATTTTAAGCCTGTTTCCTTCTGAATGGATTAAAAACATTCTTCAATGAAACACTGAACATTACCAGACAGTGCAATTTCACAATGAGAATTCTTAAAAAAAAGAGATTGTTATTTTCCTATTTATACTGATCCATCCATCCATCCATCCATCCATCCATCCATCCATCCATCCATCACAGCATGTACACAAAGACAGCGAAAACTACATGCACATTCACACCTAAACTTTATCGTCACCAATTAACTTCAAAGACATATTTTTTGACTGTGGGAGGAAACGAATTGCCCAGAGAAAAGGAGGAAAGCATGTAATCTTCACACAGAGAAGCATCCAAGCCCAGATCTGAAGCAAGAATATACTCTCTCTGTGATGTAAGAGTGTGAACTACTACGTCTCTGTGCAGCCCTCTTTCTTCCCATGTCATGTTGGAAAAAACATTCACAAAGTAAATGTGCATGACTGCTAATATGTTATACATATAATATATGTTACTCTCACACAGTAACTATGACAACTCTAAGCTTCATGAACTGTTTTTGAGTTCTTTACACAGCAATTACCTGCTCACACTTCTCCACTTCCAGCATCTTTCCATCGCTGCGGATACAGTCCAGGAGACGCTGTCGTAAACCCTCACCGCAGATGGCATTTTTACTCAGCTGGCACGTACTCCAGTCTGCATACACAACAACATATCTGCATTAGTGTCACTGTCAGGCCAGCTTACAACAGCGGTAGCGGCAGGATCACTGTCACTGTTCAACACTGACAACATTTTGTACACTAACCCCTGCTTCTACCAAGCAGCTAAAGTCAAACATTCTTAATCTCCTTTAAATGGTTCCTATGTATTTATTCAGGAAATCTCACTTTAAATCAGAGCTCTGCTGCAGAGAGAGGAATGTGATTATATAGACACACAGTATCTTAGCATGATAAATCATTCAAAACAACAATAAACAAGCATAGAATCAGTGAAACAGTTATTAATATTACACAGAGATTTGGACTGGTTATTAAGCATTGAAGTCTCTCTCGCAAGGGAATAAGTGTCTGTAACTTAAAAACTCTGTGCGTATTGTTTCAGTAATAAAGCACTTAATACCAAAAAATTAAAAAACAACAATCTAACCCAACTTCAGAGATGGTGTGTGATGTGTGTGTGAGAGAGCACTTAACAGTAATGAAGTCAGGGTTGTAGACAGCGTTCAAGATATCTCTAAAATCCAGTGTCGAAGGTATGGTGGATAGGTTTCTGTTTTTTTGTTTTTGTTTTTGTTTTTTTCCCACTTTCAGAAAAGGACAAGCTCTGTTTGGTGAAAAAATCCATTCTGTTACATAGCTAAATGAAATACATAGTTTTTGGATTGAAGTGCAAGTTATACAAGAAGCTTTGTGGATCATTCCTAACAGCCAGATGTAGTGAAAACTAGTTTGGGGTTAGTGGTTTCCATTTTGTACCATCAGCAACTAAAAGGACAAAGTATTTAACAAATTGGATCCTTAATAATCAGACAGTACATGCACACATACAGTACTTCTTCCACAAGATGTTCTACCTGAGGCTCTGTACTGGAAGGTAAAGCACGTGTTGTTGAGGATACACTGTTCAGACTGGAGCAGCTCGGGACACTCGGCGTGACCAGGAGCTGGGAGACGAAGTATATGTCTGGTCCGGTTCCTCACAGCTCCTTGATCACACTGTTGAAGACAAAAAGACAGGAAGGAAAGAAAGTCAGGCAGTCTGAGCTAAGATTTTAAAGTAGTTGTATCTTTATGCTGGAACTTATTTTGATTGGCCGCAGTAGTATTAAGGTGAAAAAGTGTGCAAATGGCTCTTTAAGGTGCAAAGCGTGTTCTTTTTCTTGAGAGAAGAGCCTTTTACTGCCATAGATACAATGTGTTCTTATAATAAGTTAAAGTTAGATGTAATGCAATGCAGCACTTGAACAACAGCCTGAAGGTACACGTTGATCCAACTCATCATTTTGTATTCTGCCATCTCTCCTGACTTTTATTGGACAGTTTTACAGATGCAATGCAATTAAAATATGACTCCGTGCTCGAGTGATCAGAGCAGGAGGCTGCAGATTGGAATCCCGCTTGTCAGCACAGGTTTTTATCTTTAAACAATACACTTTACAACATTTTGTCCTTGCAGTGTTTTTGGTTATGAATTCTCAGAAGGTGTTGGACAACAGCATCTGTTTTATTAAACTACAGGGAAAAGGATCCTTTGACTTTACATGCATTTAAAAAAAACTGTCATTGATTTAAATAGCACATAAAAACATCATAAGTATTTAACTATTTGTTACAACAGTGAAGCATACTTTGTAAAATCTCATGAGATTATATTGTCAGAGGTTTTTGAATCATGTGTGAATGTTTAAAGAGAAAGTGTGGAGTGGAATATGACCAATCAATAAGCAGTCAGAGAAGGTCGAAGGGGAAGGTTGAGGTTTTTTTTCCCGAACTGAAGTCAAACAGATGTTGAATAGCGTCTTTTGGGTGGACAGTATTGAAAAATATTACTCAAAAAAGTAAATAATTATATTATCACAGGCAAAAACTGTTGAAAAAAAAAAAGAGTCAACATTAAAACAATTAGTAGAAGTACAATTACCTAAAAACTAGAAGGGGCCTATTGAGATCAGACTCCAGGGGAACTGTTTTACCTTGCCTACTCGCACTTTGAGCCTTTTGTGTCTGAAAAATACTGCAGACAATTACAAACCACTTAAAATTTGTACAGCTAAGTTGCCTGTGGCTAATGAAGACAATTATGTCTCTTTTCCTTGTTCAACCACATCATCATAATCCTTAATTTTCTTTCTCTTTAACTCTCTCCATATAATTTTAAACTAATGTATAGCTCATTGTCACTGTAACCAGGATGTTCAGCTGAAGTGCTGTTTTCACTCCAGTCTAACCTGAAATGTTACTCCGTGCCACGAAGGGCTTCAAATGATAAAAGTGACCTTTTAAATAATTCAGTGCAAATATATTTTTCCCCACCTTTTCAAAAGCGTTTCCTGGTACTCGAGAATAAAGCAAAAGTGGTGTTTTTCCCCCCTCTCTAACCTGACCTTTATGCTGTAATTACAATGTGTCTTCATGAAGATGTGACAGGATCTCATCAAGATGAGTAAACAAGATGTAATCACGGGACAATCATGAAGCGATAATTGACATTTTTGGTTTTGAATGCTGCGTGAAGTGCACTCTCCTCCTCTAAAGCCATAAATTATAATAATGCAAATGTACTAATACAGATCTGTATCAGCCTCCATCTCAGCATGCCCTTATTTGGAGGCAGGAAGAAAAATCTAAACTAGGACACTTATTTAAAATTCTGCATCATTTGAAACATAAAATATAGTAACTAGGGTCTTCAGTGGGCTGCAAATACAATCTTTTCCAAGCTGAATGTCAAAATAATGTGGCAATGTAAGCAAGCAAAGAGAAATTTGAACTCCGCATATTGTGGATTTTTCACACCTCACTAAAAGTAGATTGAAAGAAGTGTGACAATAATGAGACAGTAATTATGAGAATGTGAGAGTACGAGATTTGCCAAATATCTGCCAACCGGCAGTCGTAGTTTGATGAGAATATGCTAATCATTCACCACATTAGAGTGGAAATCTGCGGACAGCAGATGTGTAATGTGGAGAAACTGTCAGCGCCGTGTCTACGGAGGAAAGATTGGACTGATAAAAGCCTCGTGCATTGAGCTGCATTTGTCCCTCTGCACCTGATGCACAGAGACAAGCACTTCAATCACTGTCAGCTCCTAATGAGGGACCTCCGTGTGTGGCTCATGAATCAGCTGCAGTCATTGTACCCTTAATGTCTTCACACCGGCTGCCACGTGATCACACACGCACATTTGTATGCTGCAGGGCGTGCGGGCTGCAGGTACGACTGAGTCTGCAGTCATTAACGGATTTTTCGTCCCACAATACCTACTGCTCCTGCCAATTACCAGCACCAACAAAATCCAAACACATCCTGGAATCAATCTATACATAACACCCATTTGTAGCTTTTCATGCTGGTGCACCACAGCTTCCAATATGTCCTCCAAAAGTTACAATTGCACATCTCTTTTCATATAACGCTTCACATTTCTTTTATTCCATCACATGCAGGCACCCACACACATCAGAGCTCCTCTGCTGATGCCGTTCATTATCTATAACAGTAACCAGTCATGCAGCCATCACAACTATTTCACATTCAGCTAGGATCAATCCATATGTTGTGGAATGAGCAGCTTGTGAATAGATGTGTTCTTGAATATCAATACGATCCTTCTCCTTACAGAATGGGACCTGTAATATTTCTGAAGAAAAAAAAAAAAAAAAAGCCCAGCTGCGCTGGTAAGTGGTGTGAATATTTAGGGGGGAATTAAACAGGCAAATCATATTTTTGCTTTGTTTGCCTTAGTTTACTTATTCATTTTGAAGCAGTTCCAATATTTAGTAATGTGCAACACTTTTTTCACTGTAATATAATGGCTTTAATATATTCTGTAGTAAAAGAATGCTATTGATTTAAAATTGAAATGCAACAGGGAGGAATCTGATTGGCTACAAAATGCATTTTGAAGCGGAGCAAACAAACCCCAAAAGTACTGCCAATGTATAGTTATGAACTACAGTACCTTCAGCAAAAACCAAAGAAGTGATGGCCCGCCACCCTGTGTCAACTGTGTAAGTGTTAAACCATTACCACATCATTTTTTAAGTACTTGTATGGCCTTTTAAATCTTTAAAAACCTCCGGAGAGCACTGCATGTATACCTCCAATACCTAAAGATACCATAACAGGTGATAGAAAAATGTTGAATTTTTGCTGGGAAAGAAGGAAGTAATATTGAGCCACACAACTATGCAGTGAATAGCACTCTCTCATTATGAGAGAGGTTCGAGTCTTGGTTGAGCTCAGTTGGCTTTCTGTGTGAGGTTGTTCTCCCCGTGCACCTTTTCTTTACTCTGATTTCCTCCCACGGACCAAAGACATGCAAAGACAAAACCTTTTTGTAAAGGACCTCATATGGAGTCAAGACACAGTCAAATGTCTTGTATACCGGTAGGTGAAAATGTACAAAGTCATTTATTTGCTTGTATATGCTTTATTGCTGAGGTGAATATTCAAACAGTCTCCCTTGACAGCATTTCCACTGGCTGTAACTTTGGTGAAATAACGCCAAGTAAGAAGCATCATTGGTCATCCTTTCACTATGACTGTAAGTGGACAGTGTAAGCAAACCTCCCATTACCCATAATGCTGTCCTTTATCAATATGCCAACCTAAGGCCCCACAGCATCACCAACCTCACTGTTTAGCCACACAGACACACACACACACACACACACACACACACACACACACACACACACTGCACAATATCTCATTCCAGCTAAATGCAGGAATCACCCCAGGCTATACAAGGACCTCCAATTATAATGGACAAGCATATTTTATGTAAAGCATGTCAGCTTCCTGTTAACATCATCCATGTGAGTTTTTTTTTTTTTTTTTTTTTACTTCCATAAGAGAGGGGAATTTAAAGTTGCACTTTTCAAAACGTCACTCCCTCAGTGTCTTTGTGTGATGTCTAAGTTATTCAAAAGTCAAGACAGGTGAGGGGAAGAGAAGCTTGTTACGGAGGATCTGAAGCTCTGGAGTCTTGCAGTTTTGCTTAAGGAAATTAGTGGAAAAAGTGTGGGCAGAATTAAACATTTCTGAATGTTACCAGCTGCAGTTTTGTAGCTGACAGCAGTGAGTGCAAATCACTTCAAATGTAAAGTATCTTTCTGTTCATTATATTTATGGCAGGTGAAAGTACAATGAAATATTTCAGGCTGTTATTTTGGTTTTTTAATTGGAAATGTCTTGAGTGCATGGTGCTCATACTTTCATGAAAGGCTTGCTCACCGAGACAGACAATGAAGTTTGCATGTTGTCCTTGTGAATGTTGTTTTGTTCATACAAACTGTATGAGAAAACATAGCAATGAAGTCAATGTTTTCTCTCAGACTCAGGCCTGAGAGTAAACATTGACTTCATTCTTTGTTCTCAGCCCTGGGCATGACATTTCTTCCTTGTGCAGTGTCTAACAACTGTTTTTGTGTTTGAAGTGGGTGTGGTTAATGCGGAAAAGTGAACATGAAACCTATGTTGCCTCTTTTCTTTTCATCTCTTCCCAGGAGTTCTGCACTTGAACCTTGTTTTTTGTAATTGCCACTTTGAGAATACAAAGTTCTCTGTTTCTTCAGACTGTGTATCCACACTTAGATTACCTGTGTGTGTATATGAGTGGGCTGTGATGGACAGGACATTCATATAGTAACATCATCATATGCTTGAGCTGAGGTTTAACTTTATTCAACCGGTCTGAAACAAAAGTGGATTATGATATACTTTAGCATTCAGCACCTTGGATGAGTAAACAACCGCTACTGTCTTCACTGTGTTGCAGTAATCCCACATAGCCGTTACACTTTAATTAGCTGTAAAGTTAACAGCTTTAGCGTTATTACATTGTGGCATGCATTGCTGCGTTTTGCCAACGTTATGAGTTCCACCGCAGGTTTCAAGATTGAATGAGACGAAACGTCTGGAGAGAAATCAGAAACTAATTAAGTGATCTCCAGAGCTCTTTCCCCCCATCCTGCTCTCCTTCTGACTCCAATGTTCCAGTCCAGTGAACTGTTCTGTCTGACAAGAAACCTATAACACAGCTACACGACCATGTGACCACTAGCCTGTGGCTACAAACACTGGAGAAACATATGTTACAAAGCTGTAGCCTGAAGGGAAACCATCATTGGAGAATGGAGGCACATTAGTAAACTCAATATAACCCAAACAGTGGGGAATAAATTGAGTTTTGGTACAAATAATTTCAGTATACAGCTTTTAATTTAATTATTATTGTTATCTTTTTTTTCTTTTTTTCCCCACTTGTTACCTATTCATCCGTCTAGTTTGTATACAGCTTTATCCAATTCAAGGACTGGAGATGATCCCAGCTGGCTATGGGCTAAGCCAGGGTGCACACAGGGTAGGTCATCAGTCCATCACAGAGTAAACACGGAGAAACAATCATTTGCCGTACACTCACATCCACACACATTTAACTGTCTCTGTACTGTGGAAGGAAACCAGAGTACTTAGAGGGGAAAACAGTCATGGACACTGAAAGTGTGCAAACTGCAAAGAGAAAGACCCACAGGGCCAATCTTAGTGCTGAGCACTCGACCATGTGTATCATATATAGTGGTTGCCATATTTCAATTTCCTGTATAGCCTAGTTGTTGTTTTTTTCTTCTTCTTTTAAGTCGCTATATTTTCCACAATGGTGTCGCTGTCACAGGTGAACTTCTCAGATATGGGATCAATAAAAGTAATCACACCACCACTTCACTGAAATGTGCGGTTTTGCTTTATGCTCTAAATTTTATCATCATATATTAACAGTAATTTTCAGAGCACTAATGATTTAATTTGATAAATTTTATATCAGAAACATTTTGTTGATACAGAATTTAGAGGATGTTAGGATGCATCTTTTAGCATTTGGGAGTCTGAGAGTATGAAATATTTGAAATACCAAATTAATGATCACAACTCTTACAATAGAAATCATTCACTTTTCCATGACTATAATTAATTGTTCAGAACTTTACATGTTTTAATCAATCAGTCGATGTGTTTACCTTAACTCTCCTCTCTAATGTTTTACAGTATTTCTGATTTCAAATGTGGATCCCAGATAAGCTTCAAAAATATGTCATCTTACTTACTACTCGCACAAACTGTCAGCTGCCAGAGAAAAGAGTCACTCAATTATCGCTTCTCACCAGAGGGCAGTTGCTCCAGGGTCCCCAGGGTGCAGTGACACAGTCATCGGGGCAGGCCAGATAGCAGACCTGGGCTCTGGGTGGCATTTCTTCCTGATCACACAGACTTTCCTTCACAGTGCCATCTTCTCCGCTTGCTGTTCCCTTCTTCACACACCTGGCAGAGCAGAAGACATAGCTGCATAACTAGTCTCTGGGGCTCTCATAATCTGTGCCTTTTTTTTTTTTTTTTTTAAGTTTGACTCAAACTGAACTACACTTTCTCTCTCTTTTCACTCACTCTTTCTCTCAGGTGAGACTTTTGAAAGCAGTTTATTTTTAAAGACTTTCTGCAATTTGTACTGTTGGGACTCTCTAATCATTTAACCGTACAAAACTGAAACACGGGTTCAATAAGTCAATTTATTGTACTCACTAGAAAGGTGACTGAAACTGTTTTTAAAATGACCCTGTATTTTCTGAACTGCATCATGGGAATGTCTGTCTGCGTGTTTACATCCAATAATAAAGTCAAACGCAACATGACATTGCTGGGCTACAACATAAAGCAGGGGTGTCAAAAACATTTTAGTTCAGGGCCCACATACAGCCTAATTTCATCTTTATGAGGGCTAGGCGACTAAAATAGTGGCATTATAATCTTTAAATTTAAACTTTTAAGTTTTTCTTTGTCATGGTGCAGAATATACATGTTGAAAATGTCAATATTTTCACAAGAAGGAACAATTGCTCCCAAAAATGAGTTAAATCTCAACATAAAGCAAATTTTAATTAAAGAAAACCCCAAAACTTTTGGTGCAAAATTCAGTGACATGTCAAAAGAAATTCCCATATAGCTAACTGTTGCATTATGCAAGTTTTTACAAATTCATCCTGACAATATGGCTCTGAGGCTAATTTGATAGCAATAAGGTAGCAAGCTTTCCTGGCAACATCACCAATATCTCAACTGGGGTCTCAGTGGTGTGTTCTGTCTGCTGCTCTCAGGAAATTTGCAAGAAAAAATTATATATTAAAATATTTTCTCTAAAAATGTTTTAGAATTTGCATGATGGTTTGGCGGGCCCGACTTGAGCCATTTGCGGACCAGTTTTGGCCCACGGACCTTATGTTTGACACCCATGAATAAATAGACTTCAAAGCTGCATTGACAAGGTGCAGCTCATGAAAAACAACTGGAATATTATTGTATTGTAATACGTATTTTGTTTTGCAAATTACTGAAAGATACTGAAACATGTATTATTGTAACATATTCTCATCCCTTCTCTTCTTGTCCATTAAATATTCCTTGATTCAGAATAGCTGTGGACTATTAATAACAAGCTATCAATTTACATGTCAGTTCTTTTCCAGTTTATCTTTGTGATGACTCTACTATTTGTATCTCTTATCAAAAAGCATGTATTACCTGGAGTTGAAAATGTTGAAATTCAATAAAGTGTGATTCACCCAAACAGAACCATTATTTGTTATAGTTGCCTTCCAACTAAGTGATGTTACTAAAGCAGAACATGATGAGTAAATCACTCGTCGTACTGACTCGAAGCGTGCCGACAGCTCAGCTAATGTGTCACATAAACAACACAGCTACAGACACACTAATAAAACATCCTAATTAAGAGGAATACATAAAAGTAGTGAGCAGCAAAATTTAAATTTCCTGCTCAACACTGCTAATTAGGAATGCATTCTGTGGATATATATTCTGCAAAAAGAGATACATTTTTTCTTTATGTGATTGGTTAGCAAGTTTAAGTAGATGTGGTTGATGAAAAACAGAAAACAAGCCTACTTTTTTTTTGGCATTTTTGCAAGTTCTGCACTTGAGAAAAATAAACCTTCTCTTTTTTGTGGACTATGCTTCCACCTTTGGGTATTTGACCTTTGTGATTGTATTCCAAGAAATACACTTTGACATGTTTTGACATGAACCAGGGTTCTGGCTGCTTTGCTGGTAGTTTAAAACTGTATTATGCAAATTTCCGAAAAGGGTAAAATCATGATATTTTAGCTGCGAAAATGGTCCCTTAGAAATTGCACCAGCAGATTTTTCTTCTATTTCTGGAGTCGAGTAGTTGATTAGCTTAAATCTGTTTCTGTTACTTGCACTTAAAGTTGGACTCCCACAGAACATTTCAGCCTCTTTAGACACAATAACACAGTTTCCCAATTCAATGTCGACTCTCTCTGGTGGTGCTTAATCCAATACCAAGGTCAACACTTCAATGCTTTCCTTCGTGGCTATTTCAAGTAGCACTAAAAGACAGCAAAAAAATAAATAAAAAAATCATCAGTGCTCATTAGGAAGCAGTAGTTTGTTTTCACTGTTTGTTTTCCCATGGCATTGAGAGTGTCAGGATCAGTGAGCGTGCCAGCTAGAAGACCGTTGCCAATCTGCTCCTCCCGTTGAGTGTTGCGCTGCCAACTCCACCGTCTGCCAAGCCTAGCCCACTCACTGACCTGATCTTGCGGCTTTGGACTCCCTCTCCGCATGCTGGCTGGTCGTCCACAGTATTGATGGTACAAATGGACCAGGGCTCGATCCTCCACTCATACTGGCTGCAGTCGCTGTGGCATGGCACTGCCTCGTACACCTGTA
>OMNM01001562.1:3969-18547 GCA_900302745.1 Parablennius parvicornis
CCTCAATGGCATGTTGAAAATAAGACAAGAAGAAAATAGCAGTTGCTTAATGTGAGGTTGTGTTCACACTTGTGTAATTTCCAGACAATAAAGTAATAAGAGTACATTGAAAAAAAAAAAATCCCATTTCAATTGAAAAACTAAATCAACTGCACATTTTTTTAAGGGTTAGGATTCTGTAGTTGTGTTTCATTAATAGATCATTTCTTGTTGTATTTTTTTCCCCCCTACAGTTCCCATTCAGTCCTATCAGATTTGCTAGCAGCTTCTTGTGTGTAATAATATCTGGGCTTAGTTTTTTCAGACTTTTTTGGGAGTATTTTTGCTTCTTCCTCTCTCGGACTGGTCCGTACGCTTGATGTACACCCATCTTAGTACCTGATCTGGTCCGATATTGTTTGATATAGTTTGATATATATGCCCTGTCTCTCTTGAGCCTCTGCTCCACATAAGAGCGATGCTCACACAGCAGTGCTCGAGTATCGAAGATATGTGGTCTCAGTAAACCAGAAGAGTTCATCCAGAACCTTAAAAACTAAGGTTCCATGTAGGTATTGTAAACTTCAGGAAGATTCCGGAAGATGATGAGTCTAAACACAAAATGCAAGGATAAAAGTAAAAGGCCATACTATGAGAACTTCCTTTTTCCTTTGTCTTGATAGAATCTAGTTGGTGAAGACATTAGTCACCAGGAACATCACTGATGAGAAATGTATATTATTTCATAACATATGGCTACTGACATAACTTTCCTCACTTTGATAAAAATTAAGACAAATTTGTGATGAAATCAAATGCTCTGGTGTCATAAATGAGAGGATTTCTGTAAACAAAAACTCTTTGTTGAAGATGACTTTACAGCTGTATGAATTCCTGCATTGTGTATCTTAAAGAAGACTATTTACATGCCTGTTTTGCCTTCTGTTTGATGATTTTAGTTGTGTTTGACCTGCACCTCGTTCAATAAAATGACACTAAAATTCAATAAACTTCTGTGTAAATTCCTGCCTTTCTTTCCCCCACCCCGCTGCTTTTTCTTTACCATGAGTGTTAAACACATTTCGTTTTGGTTTTTGGATTGAATGATAATAGAGCCTCCTTATGTCCTTATTTGGAAGTGGACCAGACAGCTAATTTTAGGACTTTGATGGCAGCGTTCGTGATTCAACTCATGATGCACAGCAGCTGCTCAACAAAGCTCACCTGCCAAGTGTGAACACACCCAGAGAGCGAAAACAGCAAAGTCAGAGCACATGACGCCATAAATGTAAAAAATGTAAAGTATTAGTATATTCCACACAACAGGAAGCACAACAAGAAGCACAATAATAAGAAGATCCAAAGACATTTGAACACAACATCCTGAAGTGGATCCTGTATGTGTCTGTCTGCAAGGGACACTTTAATGAAATAAAACCTAAATGATCAGCTGCCGCCCATCTGGACGCTGACAGAAAGGCACGGTAAGCTGTGAAAAGTGAGTCTGAACTTGAAGCTTCCGGCTGAGGCACCATCTGCAACCTCATCGAGCTGAAGAAAAACCAGACAAGTTCGCCCACATCCAGAAAGAGAAGGGCAACATGGGAGGAGAGCTTCTGTCTCCTCTTCTGAAAGATGTTTAAGAAACTATGTTCCTGTATAAAAGTACGATTCTCCTTAGACATCTAAAGAAAGGCTTCTTCTGTTACCACCAGATTGTATTAACTGCAGAAACAATAGTGAAATGTTTGGAAAAGCACCTTTTCTAGCTTGTGATTGAATATTTTCATGTGACTTTATGTTGCGGAGCTGAAAAAAACATGCAGATGTTTAAACCAGTGGAATAAAACTCTCACACTGTGTCAGGAGACTTTTCCTACCAGTTGTGTATATATATTTACAGGATCCTATGATCATTGAGATACAGTGGGAAGCTGCAGGTTTGTTTAATCAACATCACCAGGGACTGGCCAATAAGATTAGTTTAGTCAGTGAACACGGATTGTGTGAAGTCAGCGTGTTGCTAAATGATCAAGTAATTCTAGGTAATTAACTCAAATTAATTCTTAAAAATTCCCTCCAGTCAGCAGTTTCCTGATGTTGACATTAGACAGCCTGGAGATATGTACAAGTAAGTCAACTCAAAATAGAATGGAACAATTTGAAAATCTTACATTATTATCTGAAGCTTAATACTCAAGTATTCTTTAAAATATATGCAACTGGAAAATATTAACACTCTGGTGTTCTTATTAGAAGACCTGTTTCATTTTTCATTTATGAGATTTTAGAATGATTCTTCAAAAATCATAACTAAATGTTATTTTGATGCAATAAATCTGTTGAAGGGTGTACAACAGACCAAAATGACCTTGTATTTAAAACTGATGATTAAAAAGAAAATCTCTAAATATGTCAAACATTCTCACTGAATGTCTTTATAAAGCTTTCACATTGCTGTTTGCTCAGCCTAATCACTGCATGGTATCAAAGTCAGTTAAAAGTTAAGAGCTGATAAATCTGTGAAGCAAGAGAGAATATTGGGTTTTATCAGTAAATTAAATGAAAAGAAACTAAACTATTATGGATGACAAACACACTTTAACCCGGAGGACAAGACCTCCATTATATCTAATAAGAATAACAAAATGTATTATTCTCTGAACTTTTTTTTAATTCCTTATCAGCTCATCTTAAAGGTCCCATACTATACAGTTCTTTAAAAATGTCAGAGGTGTCAGAGGTCCAACAACATTGTATTCAAAGTCTGTTTGCCCAAAAGCAGCCTTGGCCCTGAATTCCAGCCCTCAAGTGAGCTGTACTGAGAACAGACTGTTTGTTTCTGTGTCCACTCCAAGACCAGGCCCGTCTCAGGGACAAGATAAGTGTTACCAGATTTAATGGATTTTCACTCAATTGGGCTAGTTGAGGAGCCCGTTTGTGTTTCCATTTTTCTTCATTTATTTAGTGCAGTTCCCTGTTTATGATGTGTTTTAAGGTTTTTGAGGTGTTTATTGAGGTGGATGGGTTTTAGGTTGTGTTTGCACATGAAACAGTGTGTCACATCTGGCAACCCTGGAGAATACAAGGCTTACAGGTACAGTGTGCTAATGTTTATGGTGGATTTATTGCTGTGATTTGTAGAAACGCTGATTCAACAAGTCTGAAGCAGAATCGGAACCATGAGAGGCTCCTGAAGAAGTTCAGACTCTGCGGCAACAGCAGGATGTTTCAGAATAGTTAAAAATACTGTGTGTGAATATGTTACTTGATTTTGTTGTATATGTTGTTACAGTTACTATAGACTAGCTTATGCTAGCTCCTGCTTACTGTGATGCTAACTGTTATGGTTCTTCATATTATACTTAATTTATTCAGTGTATCAGTAATCTTTGTAGGTTTTTATCTCCCTGCCTGACGGGTCAACACGAGTTTCCACTAACAGAGGGAGTGGTTATTTCCTTGCATAGCATCATGAAAATCTCTGATGAGCAAACATTCACTCAAAAGTGGAGCAAGTAAGGAAGATGACAGACTTTCTTCATTTCTGAAGCCTCATACACAGGCTAACGAGGCACATATTACTGTTAGAAAACCATTAGGATGGGAATTTTGCATAATATGGAACCTTTAAAGGAAATCAGACTCTCAGAAGGTAATGACCTCCATTTGTTCCTCAGTTATAGTTTCTTCTTTGGTTTAACTGCATTTTAACTTCCTTATGCAGCTACAGAGATGGGCTGTGCTTACAGACAATGGTTTCAGTGTTCATGCAGTGACACAGTCCCTCTATCTGCAGTGCTCATTGAGGCAATGAACATCAAAGCAACTTAATTTTCAGCCTCGTCCTTTATCAATGGTAGGTGTTTTCTCCATATTACCTGAATCTTTTCACAACAATATATCCATATTTTGAAAGACTTTACAGTTTAATAGTTGCACTATTTATTTCCAGTCTTTTAATATTCTGTTCATATGATCCATTCATGTCTCTTCACCAGATTTGTTGTCCTGCTTCTTTTTTTTCGATTTTCAAATCTTCTGATCGTGGACTGAGTGGTTGGTTTACATGTTTCATATCTGCCATTAAAAACCAAACTCCATTTACAAACTGTCTTTCACATTGCACATTTTTCTGAGGTTCAACAAGCTAAAACCAAAAATAGGATTGACTGTGTTGATTTAATAAATGTCGTGCTTTTTTGTGAATGTCAAGAGGAGCTTGTTCACACGACAATTCTACTTTGCATGCAACACTCAACTCAACCAAAAATGTTCATTTCACATGGAGGAAAATACAACAGTACAAAACCAATATCAATCACATTAATCATCAAACGAAATAACATTCCAAACATGTTTTGGTGAGAGTATATTAGAGATGCACAATGTTATCGAAACACATTTCAGATTTTTCTCATCAAAGCTGTATATATCAGCACTGGTTCATTATATCGCTGCTACTCCACACGGGGAAAGTGCCCGTCATAACTAACAGGACATCTACAAAATCACATTGTCGCATCTCTAATCACCCGAGAAAAGCAGAGGTTAATAATGAAGACATGCTCGCGGCCTTACCAGTGATGTCAGTGTGTCAATATATAAGAATTTCAGACACAAAGTCAGATAAAACCAGAATCACATTTTAAAAAGATACGGTACCTTCATTTTTTTGGCTTCGGCGCGACTCTTGTAGCAAAACTCTACGAGAGCCACCATCATGGCCAAACCCAGGCCTCCAACCAGGATGTAAAAGACTCCTGCTACATTACTAAGAGACAGAGCGCTGGTCTTCTCCTACACAAACACACACACATACACACACAAAGTCATTGCAGTATTTCTGTTTGTTAAAGCTGGTCAGCTACATGCATTGTTTGATCTAACCTCAAAGTCAACCTTAGTTTAAATCTATTCCTAATAATAAAACATCTCAAAGACATTTCTGATGTATTTCTATCAGCAGCATTTGTGATGTGCATGTTGTGGTTCTGTTGCTTTTACTAAAATCTCAGCTTTGTTGTAGAAGTTGAAAAATGTAAGGATACACAAAAAATACATAAAGACAAGAAGACGTGATGTTTAATACTCATGTTATCTATACTTGATGTAGTCTGCTACTGTCATGTGTTATGGCCACGTACTGAAATGATCGTTTCTGATCTGTTTCCAATAACCTCTTCAACTCAGTTCAATCCCTGGATTTCTTCTACAAGCTTACAAGTAGAACATGACTTAACTGGATAGCTGAACTTGACACTGATACAATTAGCATGAGTTCTGTTCCTGGAAGTTGAAGTCTTTTCCTTTTAATATATGCAGTTAACACAATGTGTGTGTTGGAAATAGATCTTCTTGAATAGTGACGCTTCAGCTATGTGACCCACAGATACCCGAATCACAGTTTACCTACAAACAGCAGGTTAAAGAAAGAGAAAAAAATAAATCATGTCACTGTCCTTTAACTAAAAAACATGAACGCTTTCCTAAATACGTCCACAACACAGAAATCCTCAAACATGGATTTTGGACAAAATCCTAAATCAAACGACATACACACACATGCATACACACAGGATTGGTGTAGTCTTTTTTTTAATAGCTAAACAACTTTCAAACTGTAAGTTATTTGTCCCCAGACTTGTCTGACCTGAGCTCAGACTAAACGGAAAAGAGATGAGGGCAGCACAGACGCAGGCGAGCTGACGGTGCACATTTCAACACATTTAAAAAGATTCAAAACATTTTACCTTCATCCACATGTTTCAAAGTTTCACTCTGCACTCGCTAAATACAGGGAATAAAACTAATAAGTAGGCGTCACTTTCCTCGAGCAGTTACTGAAATATAAGATTTTCATGCTAAAGTTCAGAACAGCCATAAACACTTGTTTTTAGGTGTAAAAATAAAACTTTAAGGGCCTCTTTTACTGAATGTCTGTGCAAGTAAAAATGGGCACAAACTTGATATTAGGAAGCTGATCAACTGACAGGATGCAGTGAGGATCACATCCCACAGATTCACAAAACACTGGAAGTATTTTATTTTGTAAAGTAATATGATTTTTTTTTTTTTTATGATTGTCTCTATTTTCAACATTTTTAAAAAGGAGGTTTAAATCAGCTCAACTTTCAGTGGACAAGCTGCTGTTGAGAAGCTTTTCCTCAACGGGCCAAGCATATTTTATGAATGTATGGCTTCTTGGGTCTTTTTACAACTGCTTTGACTTTGCAACAGATCATGTCCTACACTGCAATTTCAATATTCAAACTGATTTGCTGTAACACTTTAACATGTTCAATAACTTCCCCTGATTACATATGATCACATTTTATTTAGTTTTTTTTTTTTTTTTTGGCTCAGGTCTATTGGCTCTACTGCAAACTGAAGAAAACAAACATGGAAATCATTTTCTGCAGATTCATCTGATAACTCATCTGAAAAAATGTTTGCACATGATGTTACTCATCTTGTCTTTCTTAGTCGATCACCTGCAAAATGTATGCAAACCAAAAGCTCAGTACATGAGGATGCAATGTAGAAGGCCTTATTTGGATTTTAGTAAATCAGACCCAAAGTTGTGAAGCAGACGAAGCACTGTGAGGCCTTTAATAGTTTATTTTTGCTTCTCATTATACATATTAGTTATACAAAAACTGAAAGCTCTCTATAGTCTACCGTCTGAAAAGGAAAGGCAGAGTTTTGCAAGTTGCAGTTTATTTAGAAACTGAAATGTTGCAGAAATATAAACAGTGTACCAATGTTCTGATCCATCTCATTAATCAGCGACCAGCAGTCCAACATTAATGTGATGCTGCGTATCAGAGTAGACCAGGCTTCTTACTTCCATGCTGGTTTGGCCTCTCGTACACATCTTGTAGTTAAAGCATTATATGACACAGGATTTATAACCTACACATCACTGCAATACAGAATTAATGTTGAATTAATTGTAATTGTAGAATTGTAATTAAATGACTTATAATAATGAAGCTTAAAATAAGCGACAAAGAGCTGAACTGTCAAATGTTACATTGAATGTGACATTAATTACTTACAACCAAACTAAAGTCTATCTATTTGTCTACTTTCCTGTTTCCTGTTCCTATAATAACTTGATTAACTGCTTTTTAATATCTATTTTTGTTGCACTCCTTTGAAAACAACAATCTTTATCCATAAATTACTTAACATTAAAACACTATTCTCACCTTTTACTTGATACTATTCCGTTTTTAATGGGTTTTAATCATAATCATTTTACTTTGAGTCACATCTTAAGAAGATTCTCTATGGCTCAAAAAACTATCGTTTTCTTGGAGTTAGTCACTTTAGTCTCCATTTCTTTGCCTTAATTTACTTAGTTAAAAACGTTTTGTGCAAACTTCTGACAGACAGACATGTAGACAGATGGACTGACACAACTGACAATCCAAAAGACATTCTAAGAAAAAACCTGAATGAGCTGCTCTGTCCTCAAGACACTGTGGTGTGTTTTTCACCAGGATCTGACATGAACTAGCGTGTATGAGCCCTGCTGCGTAAGCTTACCGTGCCAAAGCTAAATGTATGAACAGACAGTGTGTTGAATTCACCCACAGACATAAAACTAACCTTATTGGTGGAGTCCTTGAAGCCACACTCTCCTTTATCGTACCACCACTTGTTTTTCATCTTGTCTAGGGTCCCTTGCTCATTCAGTTTCAATACGGCAAGGTTTACTGGCACTCTTCAATGGGAATAACATAAATAACATCATTATCAATGTTATCTTATGTTATTAATGAGGCAGCGGTTCTCACACTCTGGTCCAGCGACCAAGAAAGGGACTCCCAGTAACTTTTTGCTTCATCCGCCATTAATATTCTACATTAAAACTGAACGTTAAAGGCAATCTTTTTTTTTTTGGAATGAGACCAAATTCAGTTTACAGGACTCTGCACAAACTCTGTAGTCTGCACAGTCTGGTCCTGTCTGTTCAGTCTGGGTCCCTGTGTTTGGCCTCTGAGACAGAGAGTGAGAGGCACTTCAGTGAAAAGCCGTTCTGCTTTGTCAGCAGCAGTACTCCTTCAGGCCAGAGCCACAGATAAACAGAGTTTGGACAAACTCTTTATCCGCAGCTCTTCTCCTGCACTGTTGCTGCTATCTGGTGTGAGGTCACCTGACCCTGGTCTGGCCCTTAAATCTGCCCTAACCCTGACCTCAACCAAACAGGGGGCAACACATCGGGAAGAAGCAGCGCAGGTTACAACGCTACCTGCTCACAGTGTTCACCAGCCTCCTCTCCATCTACCGTGTGAGAGTGTGGAAGTGTGTGTGGGCTTGTGAGTTGGGCATTAACACCGCTAGCTTCTGTGCTCACATGCGGCGTTGTAACTGTGCTGCTTCTTGACATTTTTCACATTTCAGAGCTCAGTTTTACCTTTGTGTTCTACGCATGTGTTTGTGTGTTTGTGTGTGTGCGTGTGTGTGTGTGTATTAACCTTGCTCTCCCCTCCTCCGCTGCCGCATTCTCCCTTGTCATACCACCACTTGTTTTTCAGTTTGTCCAGCAGCCCCTGCTCGTTCAACTTTAACACCGCCAGGTTCACCGCATTTCTACATGAACACAGTGGCTGTTAGCAGTTCAGGCGTGGTCAGAGTCAGTCGTCCTGCTGGTGAGCACGTTAGCAGCCTCACGTCTCAACATCAACACAATGCAAGCAGCCGCAAGGCGTCTCTGTCTGCGAGCAGCAGACTCTTGTTTCCAGAGCGTTAACATGCGGTAGTGTCTATGCTCGGTCTGCACAACACACATGGAACTATGAGAGCTGACATATTTACAAGTCTTACATGTACTAGTAGATCAGAAGGCACTGGACTCTGGTAGCTGTTTGTAGTTTGTCAAAAATGACAAATGTCTCATCAAATCACTTCTGTCCTATGGTTTATTTAAAAAACAAACAAACAATACTTCAGAATCCAGCAGTTCCCACTGCTGGAGCCTCCCAAAGACGGCCCCATTAAAGATTGCGATTCCCCACATCATCTCCAAAACATTCACAAATGCCAACGCTTTCACGAAGAAGGAGCTTTCAAAACAAAAACATTGAGCAACTTCCTGTCTGCTCTACGCTATGGACCTGATACAGGCATCAAACAGGCACCTCTCCCATATTTTTCAGCATGATAATCATTTCCAAAAATCTATTTATTCATGTTTTTTATAGACAAGGTGAGCAGATTTGATACAGGTACAAAAAGAAAAAAAAAATCATAAATTAATTCAAAATGACTGGCTATATTACTGAGTTTATCACTAGGTGAAAAATCAAATATATAAATACTGAATAAGCTGCCATTTTTCTCATCAATCCATGATTATATTTGAAATGTACAAATGTAACTTTGACCACTTCTCACATACTCCTGGTAAAGTTTGACGCCTCGTAAGGTGTTTGGGATGTTGGGAACCTCAACAGTCTATTAATCCTGTGCTACTTGTAGAAACGCTAAACCCAAGTCGTTTACCATGACTTTCTTTAAAAATTTGCTTCCTATCGACTCTGGTCAGAAAAAGGTCAAATTGACTTTACAGATGGTTAAATTGTGACACAAAATCTCCAGAATGTAAACAAGAACAGAATGAAACAATGTGCACATTTTATCCAATATTTTGAAATAGTCAGGACTTCAAGCATTTAGGCAGCTTGTGAAACTATCCATATTTCATTATTAAACTAGCAACATCAGTCCCTCTGAAAACTTCAATCTTTGCAACTCTACAACATTTAAATGATCTTTCATATAAAATGCATCAACAAGACAAACCAGAAGTTTTTTTAATATGTAGCCTACTGTAACTTGGTCAAATTCAGTGACTTTACATGAATACCCATAAAAACATTCCTAATAGTTCTCTTATGCGTTGCACTGAATACTGGGATAGTATGTAACCAAACACTTCATAATTTACCATTGCTGAAGCATAGGACATTTATCTAATTTTTAAAAAAAGGTTGGACTGTAAGCAACCAAAACTGATGCTATGTTGTTTTTCCACAATAGATGGCTCATATACATTTCCCCCTGCTTGAAAACTAATATAAATACATGTATCTTCCATGTTGATGCAACCTTACTGGAACCAAAATCACAAAGTTGATAAATCCACTGAAGAAAAGAGCTGAAACAATTTCAGCTGGTTTTGTGATTTGTTAGCACTGAGATGGCTTGTTATGAAAATTCATGTGAAAAACATCCACTAAAAGCCAAAGATTTTGACCGCAATATTCATAAATAAAGTCCTTGATCTGCTCGACGGACTTTATTATCACGTAAAGTGTTTTTTAATAGACTCCCTCTCACATCTCGAGGGCAGAATTATACCGCCTTTCAGTTCATTTACCGATGTTAAAGTAAAAAAGAGATTCGATGAGACATTTGAAAAGATTCCACTACTGGAACCAGATTTTATGAAATGCTATCAAAGCCCAGCCACATGAACATATAAATATAGCTCATCAGTTCCATTACAGCCAGAACTACCTGGCCTACATTGCACTCTGCTGCCACTATTCATTAAACTCTGATGTAAACACTCGGATCCAGTGAACCTCCACTCAGTAAATCCACTCCAGGATGAATCAGCTGCTGGTGAAGATGGGGCTATTACCTTCAGATTGGTGTAATAGTCGGGATGATGGCAAATGATTGTGTGATTACATCAAGAGTAACTGGGAGTGCCATTAAAAGAGGTCTGCGTCTTATCTAATGAAGCAGACATTTAGCAGTCTGACATAAAGCCTTGTGGGTTGTCTTCCATCTCCATGATCGTTTAGCTGTGTGATTCACTACGCCTCATATCAGAGCACTTTTTTGATCATCTCAAGAGGTTTGAAGCATCTAAACTTGTGCTAGTTCTGAAATTACTCTTGATTCATCCCACATGACCAGCACAGGCACAAAGTCAGACACTTGCTAGTGCTTGTGCACATATTTTCCTAATGAAGGTATTTTAATTCATGTTGCTGAGCTGCTCTTCTCCATCATTAAGACAGAAATTAGTAGAGCAAGTAGAAGGCTTTTATACATTTTATCTAATTTATAAACAGCTAAGGCATTTGAAACGTCCTATTGTACTTAAAAAGTATATATTTGCAGTGACGTTGATTTTAACAACATATTTGTGAAAAGTTGAGACAAGTACAAGATAAACAAGCAGTGCGACACACATATCCCTAAACTAAATTTTATATTTGGTGGAAGGTTTTCCACTCATGATTAAAGTTTTCTCTGCATAAACAAACAAGCACATGATGATTTTATCTGAGGAGTATAAGAGACAAGTATAAGAGAACTGTTCACAAGTTCTTCACTCATGGAAAAACTCAAAACGAGATTCTTGAATTTCAGGGCCTGTTTACACCCGGTGTCAACATGCATTTCTGGTAATCCAATCACATGTGACCAGTCCTGAGGCTACACTTTACCATATCAAGTGTTTCGTGCTAACCACTTTAGATACCGCTGTGTCTGTTTTGCGAAATGGCCTGGTTGCGCAGTTATAAGTCATCTAGTTTGCGCTGGACACTATCCTCTGCCCAGCCCGCTAGAACGCTCTGGAGAACTCCAGGCAGGATGTCCATGTTCTTCTCCATAGTTTGTTTGAAAAACTGGAAAGTTTTAAATACATTATAAAACAGGAGTTATACGTATTCCCATAAAATGAAACAAGGTGTGCAGTGATGACGTTTATCAATGACGAATTTTCATGCAACACCACCGTGCTGGGACGCATTCACAAGGCGTGCTGTTCATACCTTCATTTGGTTTGGTTTGTTGTTACACTGCACGTTTGAGAGCAGACAAAGCGCCTGGACAACATCCCACACTTGGCAACAGTCGCTCATTTAGGGGCGCTATCACCCGAAATGAACAATTACCAGAGAGGAAATAAAGTATGATGGAGAAGAAACTCAGCTTGTTGATTGGTCTGGACCAAGAGCTCGTGGCTAATGTGTAGCCACAAACAAACGCAATAGCCTATCTAGTGTTGAGAGCAGATATCAATGAGTTTTCCTCACAATTTCTTTCTCACTACTTCTTCCTCACTACTCTACATCTTGTTTTACTTTATCTTTCTGCGTCTGCTTTTTTGTATTTGCCCTGATAGCTTTGTTAGTTTACGACCCTGAATGCACTGCACTCTACATCACATCCTCTCTCTCTGGTGCTGGAAAGTCCACTGATAGTCCCTGATGTGTTCACACTGTCCGTTCATTTGCAAGTGAACCAAGACCAATGTTTTTAAGTGGACCATAGTTCACTTTCCTGATCCGGATCAGGGTCCAGGGGAGCGTTCATATCGGCCCAGATGAAGCCGACTTTCTCTTAAAGTCCCTAAAATGAACTCTGATCCGGATCAAACTGGGCTGGTGTGAACGTGCTCTTAATGAAAGAACCTGGAACAAACCTTTCCTTCACTGAAAACATTCAACATTTTATGAAAAACAAACTTTGATTTCTTATGGATACTTATGACGCACAGTGGTAAACATGCACTTGTCCCAACTTTTTTAGTTGCTAGCATCAAGTTCAAAATATTAAAATGTCTCAGTTTCAAAACGTTGGTTCTGTACAATCCTGAATCAAACATGAGTTTCTAATGATTTGCACCTAATTTCTTTGTGTTACCATCGTCCCTAATTGTTCATAACTGGGGTCGTATATGCAAGCCGTATGTTTTAGTTTGGTGTAAGAGCTTTAGTTGCTCACCACTATGACAAGCTCGCTGCCTGATGAAGACCTTCTCCATATGTCGGATATACTTAGTTACATTTTCTAAGTCGAGCTAAAAATCAGTGCTTTTTCCTAGTGGCTCCTTCTCATCTCAGGAGTCTTTGAAATATGCTTCAGTTATCGATATCAGACATTTGTAGGTTAACTCTTGAAAAGGAAACAGAGACAATCCAGCAGCAAGGGCAATGATGTAATGGCAGGATGAGAAGGTGGTGGAACAGTTGCTAATATGTCGTGAGGTGTTTGGTTCTCTTGTGTGGAGCAAACATCAAATCAACCTGATGTGTCATGTAGTGGTTAATGGCGGATAATGTCCTCTAAAGTATTCTGTTATGTGATGTAAAAATGCAACTCATCATCAGGTGTGGGCTCAGTTCACTTCGGATTCTAGTCAGTCGTGATGACTGCTACAGTTTTGATCCCAGTTTTCATTATTACAATATGAATATTGCCAATTTCCCCGGTGTGTGAAGTAGCTTTCCTTACCGTGTCTGAATTGAACCCACCACTGACAAACATGACAAGGATCATTTGCTTGGATTGAAAAACAGGAACAAACAGTACGATCATGCTAGGAGCAGAGACATGAGAAGGAGGACTGGTTTTCTTTTAATCATTCAAACTGTACTTACGTTGGAATTTAGCCTGTTTTTTTTAAGTTGCAGAAACTGAGATATGTCTCTGGTTCTACCATGACTATATATAACAGAAGCAACCATACAATAGATGTATCAAGGGTTTAACTTAAAGCTGCATTAAGCAATATTTAATTTACTTCAACAAAGAACTTTGGACTGAAAAAGTGTTCTGGAAAACAACATATCCTTTATTATAGTTTTTCTTTTAAGTTGCCTGGAGCTTGTAATTCAACAAACTTTCTGTCTATATGAGATCTCTTCCTTAGATTTTATCTTTCCTCTGAGTAATAACAAAGAATAAAATAGAAGCAGTTCACCTCTGAGCATTTGATAACAAGTTTACATCAATTTTAAAGATTTGTAATGCAGACCTATGACGGTATATATCATAATAAACTAAGTTATGAATACTGCTGATGAGTAACTGATTACATTTACAAGATTTTATTATTTGGTTATTTTCTAAGGAGAAGAGTTCATTTTAAAGTACTCTCTTATGAGAGTATATTTTGTTAAGCAGGTGAGCCTGTCTGGAGCTTTCTGCACTGTGAAGGTCAGTTAAATGAAAGTTACATGGGTAGGTGGAGGAAGATGCTCCGTTATCTGGATGTTGGCAGATGTTATATCTTGAGTTCAGTGAAAATAGTAACTGCGGCTCTTCATGGGAGACGGCAGCTTCAATAATGCTAAATGCTTGATAGATCAATTAGGATGAGCACAGAGAGATTCATATCGTTCATGCTGCACATCTCACACTGACAAGTCTACATTGATGGGTATTCAGGACATTATATCAGGACGTTATGTCAATTACTCACTATTTTGTTTAAATATTGCTTAATGTAGCTTTAATGGCTAATCAAAAAAAACATATTGTAAACAGGATTAAACAGATTCTGCAGGATGAAGTAAACTTTCAGAGTCGAATGACAAAAACAGCAACAGAGAGAGAGAGAGAGAGAGAGAGCGAGAGAGAGAGAGAGAGACAATAGGGCAAACAGAAGCACAAAGCCATCTGCAGAGCGCTGGAAAGACACAGAAATGAGATACAAACTTGGTGACTAACAGCTTTGAACATACACGCACACACACACACACACACACACACACACACACACACACACACACACACACACACACACACACACACACACACACACACACACACACACGCGCGC
>OMNM01001566.1:0-10932 GCA_900302745.1 Parablennius parvicornis
ATGTATTGTATTATTTGGGCATATATGTACTTGCATGAAATCTTGATTTATTGAGATATGTACTGTTTAGATAGATAGATAGATAGATAGATAGATAGATAGATAGATAGATAGATAGATAGATAGATAGATAGATAGATAGATAGATAGATAGATAGATAGATAGATAGATAGATAGATAGATAGATAGATAGATAGATAGAGTTTTATATTTAAAAGACTACAACGACGTGCCGACGCACACTTGTTGACGTTGCTGACGTCATAGCTCGTGGACACTGGGCTGACAGGAAGAGGCGCAGAAGAAAAAAAAGAAAAACAAGATGGCAGCAGGGTCGGATCACGGGCTGAAAAGAATAGTTTGGAAAAGTAAGTTCACTCCAACATGAGCGTGGCATTTGCATTTTGAAACAACACCGTCTCGTTAAGAAGTTTGTTCGGTTTATTGGTGGAAATTCCGCGTTGTGTCGCTTCCTTGACTTCGCATCTCGGAGTGACAGGAAAACATTCACTTTCAGTCTGTCACCTTGTTTTGTTTTTGTTTTTGTTTTGTTTTTCTTGCGACGTTTTTCAGGCTTGAGTGTTAGTACAGAATGGTGAAAGTTAAGAACAGCGAACTAACAGTTGTGTTTGAGAGTTGTCCGCCTGCTGTGTGTGGTGACTATCGCCTGGAGCCCCACCTCATTTCTGCCATTCAAAACTACTGAACCTACTCGTGGCACCAAGACACCTTCGGTGAAAGTTTAATACAACAAACATATTCCAACGTGTTTCCAATACTAGGAAGTTTCTGTAGGAAGTAGGAAGATTCACTGTTTGTGTGAGGAAATATATTTGGTTGTCTGCTGTGCACTGTTGACTTGATATTAATTTTTGAGCACGTCCAAAATGAAATAAAAATGAAATCAGTGAAGGTAAAGAAGTTCCTTTTATTTATTTTGAATGGTAAAATTACCCCATATTTCAGATTCCAGTGAAATCAATTACAGATTTGTTGTGACTTTAACGTTACATTTATCATACATCTGGCTATTAGCCCCCAGGAATCATAGAGCCATTAATTCCCAGTAGTTCCCATAATATCAGTGGATGCTTGAAGCATCCTGAAATGATCAGACGATGTCTGAGATTTCAGCCCCACCGTCTCACAACACCACAAAGTGAGCGCTGTTACGAGCTGCAGTGGCAAGTGGCCCAATACTAAAACATGATAATACAGTGTTGCGATTAAAAACAAGCACTTCATTGGATGATGTTCCTCTCTTTGTACTTTGAGATTTGTTCCTCCGAATAACGGTGCTCTTTCGCTTGTCCTTAAGATACACCTGCTGTGAATGGGCTGGCTGTGTCGGCAGGTTTACACGTGAATATTTTCAGAATTAAGTGGTTTTCTTACATATATGTAAAACTGCTTGCCCTCTCTGCAATGAATTGTCTCTGGTTTATGAGTTTGAAGAAGTTTTTATATGTGAACCAGACGTAGTTTAGCGCCTCCATTCGAGACTACAAACTGCACTGATTCTTTATTTCAAGTTTGGTCGGTGCATCGGTGGACTATAGAACAACAGGCCCCGACACACTGATTGGTAGAAGAAGAAACTCTCCTTGTTGTATAGTCAGAATTATTTACACAGCTTGATGGAGACGCCATCTTTGTTTTCTATTAATAATGTTTTTTGCACGTTTTTATATCACTTTTTCATTATTCTTCCTTCTGTATTGTTCATTAAGAGTCACAGTTCTGCTCTATTGTTTGTTTTTCACACCACTTTACCAGTGCATGCTGTTTTGGGGTTTGTTTGATGCTTTTTTGTTTTTCTGTGCTTTTCTTTATGTCTTCGTTTGGTTGTTTCATGTCTTGATATTTCTGCATTTCCTCGTGATTCTGTTATTCTTTGGGATTGCTTTATGTGTTTCAGTTTTATTTGGTTGATTTTTGCATGTTCTTGTGAATATGTTATATTTCTAGAATATTGCTTCCCGATTCCTTGGGTCATCTGACTTATGCTGGAATCACTTCTCCGTTCTGACTATGAATGTGTTTGTGTGTTCTTTTAATGGGGATACATGTGAATGGAATGATACACAAAGGCGTGTGGCACTCTCTTAAGACAAAATCCTTTCTTAAACCAACAGATGTCTGCTAGTAGACATTTTTATCTTAGAATTGAAATCACTGTCTGCAACAAAAACCTCACGCCTATTCACACCTTCTATCTCCTTGTGTTGGTTTTCATGATGTCATATTTTGTGTTATCTTTCCCAGGAATAAAAGACACGATTATTTCAGACTGCAGGAAATCTGAAGTATGGAAGGTATGATCGGTACAGGCAACACAGAGGTTCTAGCTGCACGAGACTTTGCCATTTAAACTTGATTGTACTGCAGCATGATTCTAAAGAACCCTGTAAGTGACCGATTTATCTTCAATACAGATATTGATCCTCGACCCCTTCACCACCAAGCTCCTCTCGTCATGCTGCAAAATGTCCGATTTGATGTCCGAAAAAATCACAAGTAAGTTTTCAATACATTGAAATATTAATTAACTTCACACAGGTTTCAACTCAAACTGACTGACTGTGCCTGTATTTTGTAGTCGTGGAGGACTTGTACAGAAGCAGAGAGCCTGTTTTAGAAATGAAGGCCATCTACTTCATGACACCAACCGCCAAGGTTTGCTTCTAATGATCCATAATGTTTTTCAAGTTTTCACCTCTGCTGTTTGAAATTAATTTTCTGGATGTGTACTCATGTTTTCCTATCTAATCCCATTATTTTCAGAGTGTGGAGGCCTTCATAGCCGACTTCAAGCCCAAACCAAAATACAAAGCAGCGTATGTTTATTTTACTGACTGTAAGTAGCAGAAAAGTTCAAAACTAAAACTACTTCCAAAAAATAACGCCAAATGTGTAAAATCACAGTGTGGTTAAAAAGTGTTTTGTTCCCTCAGACTGCCCTGATGACCTGTTCAACAACATGAAGCTGTACTGTGCAAAGTACATACGCGTCTGTAAGGAAATTAACATATGCTTCATGCCTCAGGAGGCACAAGTAAGTAATTTTACAATTTGTAGAGTGTGCTTCTTTCTCATTTGTTTTGTAATGGTCAGTTTCCTCTTTTTTATCTGCACTGCATCGCCACTTGTTCACAGAGCAAATGTTTTCTTTATTGAATTCTAGGTTATGTTGAAAGGAAAAGAGTTTTTTTTTTTTTTAATGGTCTCATTGAATCCTCAGTGGGCGTTGGCAGCTTTAAGCTGTGATGTAACAAACTGTGTGTGAGCCTGGTGGCTTGAAATTGGTCACAGTATTTTTAAAACGGTATTAATAGTGATTCATTATTCTTGTTTTTCATATTAATATATTTTACTCTGGACTTTTCTATGACATTCGATGAAATGCCTTCCTTTTTCTTCTCTATTTATTTATCCATTGATTTGGTTTTATTTAGGTGTTCACATGTGATAATCCTGGGGCTTTCAAAAGCATCTACAGTCCCAACAGTCAGGACAAAAAGAGAACCCTGGAGACGCTGGCAGACCAGCTGGTCACGCTCTGCGCCACGTTGGACGAGTACCCAGGGATCCGATATAAGAAGTAAGCCAGAGAAGATTCCGTTTCTGAGCTTACAACATACTTCAGCCTCCAAGCAGAGTTATACTTTTTTTTTTTTTTTAATTTATGCGAAGATTTATGAGTTACCTAACTGTGAGAGAAGATGGTCTCCACTAGAAAAGAAGTCGGTGGTATCACTTACTGTCTGACTTCATTCATGAATCATTTGTGTAAAAGAGTTCCTCTGAGTGGCCATACTGTTCTTCAAAACATGTGGATAGTGCAAAGTATGATATTATGATGGCTGAATAATTTGCTGGATAAATGAATATTGATTAAATTGTTTTGACAACCAATGTGACGGCTCATGAAAAACAATTGTTTTCCTCACTAGAGACAACAACATGGAGAATGCAAAGACTCTTGCAGAGCTGGTGGACAACAAGCTGGCCAGATACTTTGAGCTGGATGACAGTGGGAAGAAAAAGGTGAGCAGGAAAAAGAAAAAGGACTGTTGGCAGAATAAACAATGTCTTATCTCTGGGAGGTAATTGAACCCTGAAACTGGAGAAAAGGTGCCACGTTAAGGAAACTCGTGCGTTTTGCAGACTTTAATGCCCTTCAGCTGAAATTTCATTTTTGTCAGTTTTATTAAGTGAATTCATGGAAGCGGAGGAGAAAAAGAACCCTAACCGTTTCTATCTGAATTTACTTGTGTCTCCAGGGAAAGACTCAAGCTCAGCTGCTTATAGTGGAAAGAGGCTTTGACCCTGTGAGCCCCATCCTGCACGAGCTGACTTACCAGGCCATGGCCTACGACCTCATTGACATCCAGAACGACACCTACAAGTAACTTCCCTTCATCTGCTGCGGCTCCACATGACAGAAAAGCTACTCAAAGTGTATTTTAGCCATAGAGCAGTTTTTTATACCTGTAACTGAATCTTATTCTCTGTGTAATGTGATCAGGTACAAGACAAAAGACGGCGCTGAGAAGCAGGCCCTGCTCAACGAGGACGACATGCTCTGGGTCCGGCTGAGGCACAAGCACATCGCCGAGGTTTCAGAGTGAGTGTGAGAAATCCGAGTGACGTCAGGTTTTGCGAGCCACAACAGACTCACCTGCTTTTTTTCCCACAACAGACAGATCCCCAAGATGGTAAAAGAGATATCCGCCAGCAAGAAACAACCTGATGGGAAGGTAGTGTGGACTATTGGACTTCATTACGGTCTCTTTTATACTTAAATTAAAATAAATCTTTGTTAAAACACTTTCTTTTATTACATCGTTCTCTCCAGATCACAATAAGCAGTTTGGCCCAAATGATGAAGAAGATGCCGGCCTTTCGTAAACAGCTGACTGAGGTATGGACTCTTCAAAAACATTCTCCTATTAGCCACTTCCTGCTCTTCTTCGCTTTTGGCCAGGTTGTCATTAGACGTATGACTTAGTTCAACTTGAGTGGTTAAGTCAATAAATTGAATTTCAGTGTGATCCAGAGTGTAACTGCATATTGTTTCTGGGGTCATGATGATGTCACTAGTTTCTTGAATATGTAGCTTCTAACCAATTATGACAGCCAGGCAGTGATTATGTTGTGGTTGGGTGTGGTGCCTCGACAGGCCGTCATCACTTGGAGTGGCCTCATCTTGTTTGCAGACAGAAACGAAATAGACTGGAATCATTTTGAGAAATGATCAGATAAATATCCTGTAATGAAAACAATATTTTAACACTGCATTAACAGCATCAAAGTGTTTCTTGGTTGTTTCCTGATCTTTTATTCAATCTCATTAATTTCTCTCTTAATATGTAGAAAACGGTTCATCTGCAGCTGGCTGAGGACTGCTTGAAAGATTTCTCAAACAACGTGGAAAAACTCTGCAAAGCCGAACAGGTGTGTGTGTGTGTGTGTGTGTGTGGGGTGGTTTAGGAAGTAGAGATGTTGCTCGATGAAAAAGCCTCATGAAGTAGATGCTGATTCCACCAGAGGCCGAGTTGGACTTTCTCTCCTCCCTGTGATGTTGCACTGACCGATTATTTCTGTGTATATCTGTGCAGGACCTGGCAGTGGGTTCAGATGTGGAGGGTTTGAAGGTGAAGGATCCCATGAGGACACTGCTGCCCGTACTGCTACACCCGTACAGCACCCACAACAAGATCAGAGCTGTGTTACTTTACATCTTCAGCCTCAATGGTACGACTAACTTCTTCCAACAAAATGAAACATGCTCACTGGTTGCTCAATAATCGCTTTCTGTTAGTTTGCTTTTAGACCTTTCTGTAAACTGGTATTTCTTTCTCAAAGTAAATAATTTGCTTTGCGTACACTTGACAAACTTTTTTCCCCTTCTTTTTTTAACTCATCTGGACGTTAATATATTGTGATCAACATCTATAACGTCAAGGAATATTTTTTTTTAATGTTTTAGGAAACTTAAGGAACTTTAGTTTTTGACAAAGAGTCCAACTTCTATTTAGTTGTGATCATTCGATTTGAGCGTAATTGTCTTGCTCGCATGTCAACAGGAACGACGGAAGAGAACTTGAACAAACTCATCCAACACGTTAAGATTGAAAACGACGAAGAGTTTATCCGGAACTGGAAAGAACTTGGTGTACCCATCATAACATCGGTAAAGGAAAAAAAACATAACTTCACGCTTTTAATCCAATCTTCATTGTAGCTGTTGACTGGAAGTCTGTGAACGTGGTTCAGTCACTGTTTCTTTTTCTGTACGGTCATCTTCTCTGTGTTCAAACTTTGTCTTTTCTTCGTAGTCGAGTTTCTTCAGCCGCAAACCAACCCGAAGAGAACGTTCTCAGGACAGCATGTACAACCTGTCCAGATGGACGCCGGTCATAAAAGATGTGATGGAGGTCAGTCCGATCAATGGATTACATCCTGTTGAATTTTTTTTTTGTTTGTTTTTTTAATTGTTATTATTTCGACCCCTAAACATGTGACCAATGTAGGTCACTATGTTTCCTCAGTGCCTCTCTGAACGGCGTCTGTGGGAAAAATTAACACAACGATGAAAGCAGCACAAAAGCAGGTTATCAGATTCAGGTCATCTGATAAACAAGCGTCACCTATATGTTAGTGTTGTGTATTGTTCCATCTACCTGGTAAAAAACAACATCTGAACATCTAGAAGAACAATCAGGCCCCGGCTTGTCTTTTTCCCTGAAGATGATCCTTCTGTTTGTTTGTTACTTGTTTTTTTTTCCCCACAACTATCTGCTGAAACTTAAACACATTTATTGTCTGGTGAATATGTTCTCTATAAGAGGTCGTTGCTGTAAGGTGAGATTACGTTTTGTTGAAATGAATGTCACCATGTTCTGCTGCTTTGTTCAGCTCTCTGCTGTCGAATGAGATATTTCTGAAAAAGCAGTCTGCTCTTTTACCTTTTCACTCTTGTTCAGTGTTTTGCTTTCTTTTGACTGTGAAAAGTTATACGAGTCTTAAATCGGGAAATAATATATCACCTGGTGAAAGCTTTCACTTCTCAGAAACTCCTGTGCATTTATTACATAAACGTATCAGTTTACTGAATCTCAGTCTGAATTTGAAATGACGGAGCGAAAAGCTCAGAATAATTCAACCAGAAATTCTCAGAGGATCCTCGATCCAATTTGACTTAACAGCATAGGAAGTTCACATAATTTTCTTATAATCTTCATCTTGATTTAAAACCTCAGTATAAAAACCGGATCTTTACTGTGTTTAACAGATGAAAAATTAAGATAGAAAGAATAACCTACAAGGCTGATTTTATGACATAGGGGTTTTCTTTTCTCCTCATTTTCACGTTCTTATTACCAAAATTTTACTGGGTTTTCTATGGTTGCGTTTTGTTGTAAATAATACGGTTTCATCTTGAAATGGAAGCTGTTGGAAGTAGAAAGGAATCGGAAAGGATTTTCTGTTTATCAACGTCTTGACTGCCTCCTTCACTCCACCAAATCTCTAAAGTGAATTTTAAACCGTTGAAATCCACAATAAACCTTCAAAGCCCCAGATTGATGTCTAAAGAAGGAAACCTCATAGGTAATCCGTATGGGACTTAAGTTTCATGGATGACAGTTCCATCTCTCTTATTTTCAGGATGCAGTGGAGAACAAATTGGACACCAAAGAGTGGCCACACCAGTCGGAGAGTCCTGCTGCCTGGAACGGCTCCGGGGCCGTCAGGTAAAGCTTCTGTTTGTAAACGGGTTGCAAGATAGTGGAAGTACATAAAACTCAATAACAGCCAAAACAGTATATAAATCCATGAGTGCTAATATAAAGAGTACATCTTGAGAGAACGAGAGACGAGATGACTGAGAATGTGTTACAACACTGCCCCCTAGTGGCGGTAGGCCGCTGGTTTGTGTTAAATTAAGCTGCATATTGTAGTTGGACGTTACATATGAGGAAGACAAAAAACTGCAAATCTCACTGTTGCAACTGAACAAAGACATGCAGTACTGTGCAAAATGGTATGCATGTCTGAAGGAAATGCAATACGAACAATAAAATATCGGATTGGTTCCAGATTTTCTCTGCAGCATAGTAACAATAAATCCAGTCTCTATTGCAAGAGTGAGGAATTAGGCCTCCTTAAAGTTATGGTATGAACCCTGACCCCCTCAGAGTCTTGATCTGCCTATCATGGATTCTTTTTAGGATTATATAAAGACAGAAAATATTTGAGCGTTCAGAGATGGAACTGTGAATGAAACTGATGATTTCAACATTGTCAGTATAACGTTTCATTTAATCATTAATATTTTTCTTATTAGCTACAATTATTATGATTGTTGGTATATTTTTCTGCATTACTCAAATGTTTGTAGTTTGCAGTGTTTCATTCTTGGAGCCGGACAGTAACCTACTCATATTCCAGCACCCCCTAGTGATCATTTGGGTGACTCACACCCCATATACTTTTTATTGTGAGCATATGTTTCCCCCTGTTTCGTTCACCGGTGTGAACATGCAGTTCTAATTTTCTACAAGACTGTGTAAGTTTTGTTTCTCTGCTCTGCAGCGCCCGACAGAAACACAAAGCCAGCTCTCAGGACGAACGGCGGACCGGCGCTCGCCTCATCATCTTTGTGATTGGAGGAATCACCTACTCTGAGATGCGCTGTGCTTATGAAGTCACTCAGGCAGTGAAGTCCTGCGAGGTCATCATAGGTAAGCTGCAGAAAACGATTGTAGTTGAGCCGTGGACCTATTTTTGTCTTAATTTCTGTTTAATGGTTGACCATCCCTTCTTGTCAGGGTCGTCTCACATTCTAACTCCCACTGGCCTCCTGGACGACATCAAGGCCCTGAGCAAAGGCCCTATGGAAGTCTTCACAATAGACGAGAGGAACAACGCCTGAGACGTCGGCCCTCCACAGTTGATTTCTCCAAACTCCCTGTTTTCTTTACGTCTCATTCTCAGTACAGTGCACTCAACTCATTTTCCTGTTTGGATCACGAAGGGAATTTACTTTATACTCAAGTTTATTTCTTTTCAAACTCATTTATGCGTTCAAATAGTTGGGAAGATTCTCTTTTTATCACAAGCATTTCAGTCAGTGGAGTTTCTCCTGAAAGAGCTGAGACTTACTGAGGACATGTGTTTCAGTGTGATACTGAGAATTGATGATAAGGGTCACATTAAAAGTTAACGGACCTCATCCTTCCACATGTTTTATGTAAAAACTGCCTAACTTGCTTATTTGTTTCTGCCTTTGTCTTTAAACAATTTTGCCTGGGATGTTACAGACTGATTGTGGAAGTATTGACCTGATGTACATATGCTGTATGTGAGCACTGAATTCCTGCCATGTCATTCATAGGTTTTTTTGATCACTTTGTTCAGAAATGCCTAATGAAATGAGTGTTTTTAAGCGCGTGTATTTTCCTTGAATTGAACAACTGACTAATAAACGAATCAAGTGGTTCATATTTTTGTTTGTCCATAAAACTAAAATGGCCTTGTTTGTGAATTGCAGTATCATCCTAAATAATAATAATCGTTAAAACATAAGACAACCTTTCAAGAACTTGGGAATGTAGAGGGATACAGCAAAACACAACTTTGTATGAAGTGAAAATATGGATAAAGGTTGAATAATCAAAACAATCCAAATTCATCAAGAAGACAACTAAACCCTTCGATAAACAGAAGAGATCTACATTTAGCCAACTACCTAAAAAACATGTGAACCTCGTGGAAAGATCTGAGGTGTCGATGTGAAAGATCATATCTAACTTTTCCTTCCTCGTATTCAGTTACCTGAAGTTTAGACGGTGAACTGCCTCTTCGAGGAAACACAATGCAGAAATGAGTGCATATTTCCTGTGTTTTCAAAAGGTTAAACTTGAGAGGGGCATTGAATCTTTGAAGTGGTGAGTGAGTTATGTACATTAACTGAGTCACTGGATATACCTAACATACATACAGAGATTGTGTTTAGATGAACAAGTAAAATATTGTTTGAAAGCAGAAATCTGTTGAAGAATTATATAATAATTAAAATGAGTCAACTTGTTCATAGTTTAATTAAAAATATATTTTGGATACAATGTGGCAAAAGGGAGCAAATGTACAGCTCCCAAATCACACAATAATCTATAGGTTAATAGTTTAGTTATGTCTTTACACAAAAAAAAAAAAAATGTACGAATCTTTTAAACTTCATTGTGAGCACTATCGCCCCCAATCCACAAAACATCTTAAATATAACATGTTGGCATACTTTATTACAATTTTGTTTGACTTATGAGCTACACTACATACTACATACTAGCAGTAACAGAACTAAAACACTTGGAATATTCCAGTTTATGTTTAGTAAATCTAGAATATATGAAAGTTTCACTGAAATAAATTCTGGAAAAGAATAATTTTATCAATTTATCAATGGATTTTTTTAGAACCATTTGTATAATACAGAGTTCAATTGTTCATGGTTTAACACATTGAGAGTTTGGAAACTAATTGGAACCATGGACTTTTCTGTTGTCTTATTATTATTATCCCCATTCATATAAGAAATATAGGCTACTTACTCCGTCATAGGTTATCAAGGTTTTGACATAAGAATTATAACAAGAACCCAAATAACAGTTGAAGTTTGTAAACATGAACATTATTACTGCAAAGCTGGGGAGAAAAATGGAGAAACTACAACTGCTATCAAATATATCTTTGCCTGATTTCATCACTTTGTATCAACATTAAAGTAAAAATCGATGGTTGAGGCACCGCAGCATGTGCTACAGCTTGTAATCTGAAAACTGAGAGAACCAAATCCTGGTCGTGTCATCTTTTTTCTGTAATCATTCATCACATTGACCTGATTATGTTGAGAGTTGAGAATTGTC
>OMNM01001566.1:11033-36033 GCA_900302745.1 Parablennius parvicornis
CAGAATATTCTATACTTAATGTTACAGAAGTTCCATAATTTGTTCATAACTTGTCATCCAGTCTTGCCTTACTTTCACAACAGAGGTCGAAACAAAGTCAACCCATATCGGTGACAGGAAGAAGTGTCAAGTGACACACACACACACACACACACACACACACACACACACACACACACACACACACACTCACACGCGGTGTGGCTCAAAGCTACTGTCTCTATAGACAAGCACTTCCACTTAACATGGATCACCTTGCTCTCAGACAATGACCTACTTACATTTTTCATTAATCTTCAGAATTATTTATTCGATTTTTCGTCCCACTCCACAAACAATCACAAAATGAGAAGAAACACTTCCCTTAGGAATCACAACATAGGATCAAACTGTCTTTGTAGTAAGACAAATTTGTTGATACTGGTGGGCTGGTGATCTGTCTAGCGTCTAAAGAGGAATAGAAGATGGGTGGATGTTGAAAATTAAATTAATAAATATATATAAATAAAATTAATTGAGAACTGGGTGAGACTATTAGAATGCAAGAGATTATTATTATTGTTGTTGTTGTTGTTGTTGTTATTATGAACAGTTCTGTACAATATCAATATTTTATCATAAATAATTTTAAGATATATCTTGGTAAATTTCACCATAATTGTTGTATCTCTCGGAGGAAATAGAGAGAAAACTGTCAAATTCAATTAATTTCAAGACAGTTAAACAGTATCTAGCTTCAAATTGTCAGTACCCATTTCAGCTCCTGTTGAAGGAGCTGGAAAGTAAAAGTCATTTTACAAAGCCTGAAATGTCACATTTCACAAACTTCACGCGTTCCTTAACTTTGGTCTGCGCATGCGTCACACGTCAGCCCCGCCCTTCAGCACTTTTGCGTCGTTTTCATGACAACAGGTGGTTGCTTCCAGGCCAAAACTCAAATCTGACTTCTGTCTAAAGTTCACTGAAGCTAAAGCTAAATACTCAAATGAACTCGACGGGATTGTATCCAGGGGGAGAGTGTGCTGCCGAATGAAATGGACTCGACGACTTGTGAAGGTGTTGCGGGGTTTGCCATGGAAGGAGAAGGAAGAGGAAGAGGAGGAAAAGGAGGAGGAGGAGGAGGAGGAGGAAGAGGAGGAGGTGCGGAGCAGGTGGACAGGAGGAAAAGCAGCGGCCCGGGATCCAGAGCCGGAGCCGGGAAGGAGACACGACCAGGGCTCGGTGTCAAGGAGTGGGATGATGGATCCAGATATGAGGGAGAAATTGTGAACGGCTTAAGACACGGGAAAGGATGTTCCACCTGGAGAAATGGAGAGGTAACACGAAGCTTACCAAGTGATGCAACAAAAGCATATTTATGCAGCAAACTGCAGAAACGTGAGCAAATAACTGAATTCACGATCACCGTCCATCATCCTGCAGCAAATCAGAGATTAAAAAAAAAAAAAAATCTCACGAGCTCCGGTATTGAAATAATTCAAGAAAAGAAAATATAATGAAAAATGCTCCAAACAAAGGTAGAATGCATAATTACGAAATAACAGTAAAGTGATGATCAAAATAGTCCTGTGCCAGCACAATATACATGTGATTGAAACATGTTAAAACACAAGATATAACTTTATTCATCCCGCATTGGGGAAGTGTGTCTGGTCTTTCAAGTTGATTCCAATGCGGTGGGGCCATGTTGTTTTTAGCTTCCCATCAGGACTCTGAGCTTTCTCCAAGCTGGTTTCTATTTCCGTAAACGATCAAAAGTCGCATCCAGCTTACTTTTGAGTTCACAGCCCTGGTCAGTGACCACTGGCTGCTTTCCCGATGCAGCTGCCACCAACTTCCTGCAGCATTTCCCGAACTTTTGATCTACTGGAAGATTGCAAAGACAACGGTAACTCAAATAACCAGTAACCTGTATGTCAGTGCAGGTCTTAAATGCTCAGTACTTTCTACTGGAATTGAACAGCTCCAAGAGTGAGTGGTCAGGGTGGCAGGGTCTTTTTATAAGTCAAAGATGTAGTGAAGAGAGGGATGCACACCACCAATAGTTTTCTAGGCTGACCCTGCTCACCTTTGCTCACCTTTACTTCTGCGTTGTTTGTTTTTTATGGTGTAGAAAAAGCACATTAATCTTTCCATTCTGTATCTTTTTTCCTCTGTAGTACTATGAGGGCTCTTACTATAAAGACTACAAACATGGCAATGCCTTGTACTGTTGGCCTTCAGGTCACAAATTTATTGGCAAGTTTTACCTTAACAGAAGGGAAGGGTATGGACAACACGTGTTCCCTGATGGAGCCACCTTTCAGGTAAATTGCATTCAGCATGGATTAGACATTTGGGTTGCGTTTTTAACTTTACATGTTTGCATGTTTTGGTAAACGTTCCCCTTTCTCTCAGGGTCTGTACCACACCGACCAGAGGTTTGGCCCAGGTGTGATTAGTTATCCAGACAAGCGACAAGATGTGGGTCTGTGGCTCGGGAAGCGTTTGCTGAAGCTCTGCTCCTGTGTAGAGGATTGTTTCAGCCTCAAGTCACTCCCTGAGTATGCTGCCTATGTGGACTCAAACGTCACAACTGACTCCCTGACTCAGGTACATGCCACATGCCATGACCAATGTCTAACCCGCAGGTGAACAGCTTGCAGTGACATGCTTGTTACCATATGTTTTTACAACAATGGAGTTAAAACAAGGGTATGATCGACCAGCCGCTTTTTTCTCAATGCATCTTTGAACAAATACAAGTGTCTTCACATGAGAATGAGGGCAGACGAGAGGATGAGTGATACTGTGGGGCTTTTTCAATTGCTTATGTTTAATTATTTAGCCAGGAATTAATTCATGTTTCTGTAAAGAGGTGGTTTTATTTGTTCATACATATATTTAGTCTGATAATGAAAAGCTCTGGAATGGTATTTCATTATTATCTTGCATTTAGAAAAGAAAATATATTATTCCCAGTGAATTAGCAATATATAGATAAATATCTTTATTCAAAAGTATCACAACTCTTAAAATATCATGAAAAAAATAGTTTTGTTTTTTTTATTCCTCCATGCCCGACTGGTGGATAAAACAGCAAGCAAGAGGTGTATGTACAGTGTTTATGTACGTGTGTGTGTATGTGTGCTTGCGTGCATTGCATGTGCGCGTTCGTTCACATCCATCTTCCACATCCATGGCGTTCTAACGTCCATGACGTTAAAAAATACATCTACATGTTCCACATGTTCTCTCCCAACCAGAAACAGTTTTCATCGAGCAGTATTCAGGCAAATGTGAGGACACGCTCAGGGCTAAATTATTGTTATTATTTTCAGCAATCATTTAAACACAGTGCTTCACCCTGATACGATTCAGTTCCCTCCCCTAAAGGTGAATATAGACAGTGATCTTCCATCAGATGAGAACTTCATCCTACCCCGCGGCATTGAGAGTTACTCAACAGATGGTGACCACTTGCCACTTCCCCCCGGTCGAAGAAAAGAACTGGACCAACTCTTCCACGGCGAGCTGTGGGAGTCGGACACGAATCCACACAAAGGCTACGAGAGGGACCCTCTCTCCTCTCTGCCCTTACAGGCTCGCATGCAGGCTCATATAAACAACCACAGGTCGTGCATACTCAATACTGTAATGTCTTCTATTCAGAAATGTGAGTGGATTTTAACAATATGTTTCTCTACTTTTCTCACAGACTTCATGCCAAAATGCAGGGATGGGATGTGGCAGCCATTTTGTCTCTGAACAGGGAAGCTTTTGGTCCTAAAGGACCTTTTGAAGTCAGATCTGAACTTGTGATCCGGTACGCTTCCCAAGGCGACCTACACGCACTCTCTCAAATTCTCCAAACGGGTGACGTCCACCCTGATGTAGCAGACGCGTCAGGACACACTGCGCTGATCGCAGCTACGGTAATACATTATGGTCCTTATTTTTGCTCTTTGTCTATTCAAATGAGGGATCATTTTCAACACTTTGATGTATAATTTCAACTTTTTTTTCAACCTGCATTCAATCAACGATAGAACAATTATCAGTACCTAAAGCAGATGGGTTTATATTTGATACCTTTTAAAATAGAGTTCATGTGGTTATGTAGTTTCACAGACTTTATTAATTTGTTCCGTTTCTTCACCTGTTAGATAAATTGCCATAATGATGTGATCCATCTGTTGTTGGATATGGGCAGTGATATTGACCAATTAAACCATCAAGGAATGTCTGCCCTCGCTGTGTGCCATGTCCTCTACTACCCTTTCTATTGTCTGAACACAACTCTGACTGAACCATCTTCCAAAGCTTTGGTAAGGTTTGTTTGTAGTTTCTATTGATTTTTGTCAAAAAATATCTCCAACAGTTCTTATCCAAGTAAATGTCCAGTGATTTGTTATGAAATTCTCATTGCTGATGAATAATCACTAAGATAAATGTCACTGATTTCCCAAGAAATTCTGTTTATTTCTTGATTGTTTTTCTCAACATCTTTCCCTTAATTGTGATTATCATAAGGAGTCTTCATTTTTATGTGGGAACAGTCGGCAAATCAACCAAGATTCTGCTGTTAACAGCAGACCTCAGACCGCTGACATAACCTTGACAGATGGCGGCAGCCAGAGCCACCTCTCTCCCCGGTAGGAGTGTAGCTAATCTCACCTCTGACATTACACTGTACATTCTCTAATATTCTTCTGATATCCTCCATTGTCAGATAATAAGACAAAGCAAATCACTAATAATGGTCTTGTTGTATTTATAGATTTATGATTTCTTTTGCCAACAACTGTTTGACCAGTTATGACAGTGGCATTGAAAACAAATTATTGCAATAATTTAAGGTATTTCTGTTTTTTAAAGGGCATCAAGTGAATCAGTGGAGCAGATCTTACATCCCAGAAGTGAAGAGTTGGATGACTGTGAGCGTGTCAGTGAATTGTACCTTGAACTTGACCTGCAGACCTCAGCATGCGCTGCACATTTACAGGATGATAATGGTAAAGGAGTGTGTACATATCGTGAAGAGACCAGAAGAGACAGAGGAGAAAAGCCCAGAAGAGGGGATGACAGAGAGAATAAAGAGGACGGAAGGCAGATTGATCATAATGATCGCACCGGGGAAAAAGAAGAAATTGAGGTGAAATTTATAGAAGGAGAAGTTGAAACAAAGGAAAGTAATGAGATTTATAATGAGCCTAGAGAAAGCTCAGCAACTGAGTCAGGAAACGAACATATTGAGAAGGGGGAGGAAGTTGAGGAAGATGTAGAGAATGTAGAGGAGAGCGGAAATGAGGAGGTGCCTCCTGTGGAGCGCTCCATTCAAGTGTTGGATGCTCACATTGCAGTGAACCATGTGCAGCGGAGGGAGGTTCAAGCTGAGGTAAGCGGAACACGTTTTTGTCACTTGTAAAAAAATCTTTTTCTGTTCCTGGTTGGAATGACTTATACATACTGGTTACATATTTTTCTATGATTACCTTTTTTCTGTCTGCACAAGGACAAAGACGAGGACCTGAGCCCAGAGCAGGTCTTTGACTCAGCTCCTTCAGTCAGCAGCTTCAACATCCAAGTCACAGAGGAAGAGATGCAGTGCTCAGCAGAAGCATTGACTTGGACAGGTGTTCGACGGGATTGTGGCACAGAGGGGACTGTACGAAAAATGGCTGCCGCGAAAATTGAGTCAGTAGTTCTCTGTCCTCCCACTTCACCTCTTTTTCTCTGTTTGGATCATACCAAGGTTACATTCTTGATCGGGAGCGTATGTGTGAAATGTTGACATGTTTTGCTGACCTGATCAGGCGCCGTGTTCGTTTGAACACCCTCAAACTGCTATTGGAACGAGGAGCCAACCCAAATGTATCCAGGGTGCCCATGCCTGTCCTCTTTCTGGCCATCATGGCTGCCGACATCGAAGCAGTAAGAAGACTACTGCTGTGTGGAGCGCGCACTGACATCGCCCTTCCAACAGAGGTAGGAATTCAAGTTTTCTTTCCTCTGAGACAGTCTTGTTCATTTGAGCCAGGTGTGTTGACTGGGAAGCACCGCTGTAAGACCTTTGTCTTTATTAGAAATGCAAACAATCGGTAGCATGTAAATACAGTTCGGCAACACAACAAATATATACATAAGAAAAAATGAATAATTTAAATTGTTTTTTTTGTACTTCTGAGTCCCTTTTAGCATTTTCTCAATTATTTATTTATTTGTTTTAGAAAAAAGGTCTGTATCCCCTTCACGTGGCAGCAGCACTTCCGGGACCAGCAGGTCCCAGAATCACAGAGCTGCTGCTGCATGCCATCACTGACCCAGACTCACAGGCATGTGACCAGGATGAGATATATGAACAGGATATGGTATGTGTCGTTTTTTTCCTCATTAAAACTCTCAAATGTAATAATAACTGATATTACTGGTGAAGAAACTGCTGAATTTGGAAAAAAAAAAAAACCCCAAAAAACATCTGAATCTTTTACAGATTGCCATGAAGGTTACCATGTTATTGTGCAGCGGTGAGGCTCCGCATCTGAAAGAAGGAGGTCGAACAGCCCTCCATGTAGCCTGCCAGAGAGACAGTGATTACCAGGTCGGTTGATACTGTGATACCCATCGGATCCATGACTCAAGTAGGATATGTTGCTGATATACTTTGAAAATCTTGAAGGATTGAATGTTTCATTGCAGAATGCCAGTGAAGTGGTCGCCCTCTTGGTTTCCCACAGAGCCAGCACCGACCTTCTCTGGAGTGGACACTCGCCACTCTCCTTGGCTATAGCAAGCGGAAATTACCTGGTACCATTCCTCTCCCTGTGCACACTCACACACACACACACACAGACTTGCATATACAAGTTTACCAAGCCTCACTTTGTCTGAGACATTTTTGGGTTTTTTTAATTGTTGTTACTCAGGCTGTGGAGGTGCTTCTGAATGGTGGTGCAGATCCCAACATGCCCTTGGGTCCCAGAGTGGGCAGCGCTCTCTGTGCTCTCTGCAACATCAATTACCACTCAGGTGGCAACCAAATTAAACTGGTACACAAAGAAATTATTCTATTTAAACTTTGAAACAAAGTCCTGTTTGCAAATGCAGTCAATGTATTTATCTGCTGACCAACATATATAACATTTATTAAATGCTTGTAAACTTTTTCTATGTACTCTTCCTGTTTTCACACTCAATTATATTCTCTATCAAACACTCTAGTACAATAGTCCAGTTTTCAGAGCCAAGCCAAAGTATTTGTATCAAGTGATCCCTTGTGTTTATTTATCCAAAGGTGTTGCTTATAATGGTTTGTGTTTTTGATACAGTTGAAGATGTTAGCCAATGCTGGCGCTGACTTCTTGATGCCAATTAAAGTAGGTGATGTTGTCGGAACTGTGATTGACTATGCACACCACTCCTTCAAACAGGTAACACTGCTGTTTTATAAACTCTGCATATCTCATATTGTGACACATTTGTAACATTTTTAATTTACCTTTTGGCTTCTTTTTGAGCTACAAAGTAAAGTTTGACACACTTTTATGTGTTTATATGTCATTTATCAGGATGCAAGAATTGCCAACACCCCTTTTCATGCTCTAAACTTAAGTGAGAGGGAAACATATAAAGCACAACATCAGCTGCTGACCATGATGGGAAAGTTTGTCAAAGAAGCTGCTGCCCAAAAAGAGAAAGAGAATTTAGAGAGAGAACGACTCCTTCAGTTAAACAGTAAGTCTTTCATACCACTTCATCCATTTGAGGGTCACTGGATAGTGGCATATCTGTTTTTCAACAGCAGAAATTCATAAATGTATTTTATAGTTTAGTTGTGAGTCATAGAATGTGTTTTTGAATATGATTGTCCTTTAAAAAAATAACAGGTAGCAATACAACAGAAGAAATTGAAAATATTGTCGACCAGGAAAGACCACCAAAGGAAGCAGAAGCCCAGAGGTAAACATATAAAGACAATGACGTAGAGTATCTACGCATTCTCATTTGTTTCCTTTCTGTTTGCTTCTATTCAACATGTGTCTAAACACTGTGTGTCGGAGGTGAATTTCCAACTTGACACATGTGATCCTTCTCTTAGGAAGCCACTGTTTAAGTTTTGCTATTACTGCGGTCGCTCTGTGTCTGTGAAGCTGAGTGAATGTAGCGCCTGCCACAAAGTCCAGTACTGCTCAAATGCCTGCAAACGAAAGGCGTGGGATGAAAGTCACAGGGAAGAATGTACCAAGGGGACAGGTGGGGTTGCAGTCCAACAATTACAACAGAAAGAAAAAACACACACTCACACATTTTGATCACAACTTTCCTTGTCGAATAAACTTGTGCTCTAAACAACTATTATTAATGCATATCTAAAAAAATATGAATTTGGTTTGTAATGTCCATCTGTCTGTCTGTCTCAATCCACTGTTGAAGGTCCCTCAAAGGGAGCCGAGTTGAGACCCTCGAGAGGCACCAAGCCTTTGACTGCCATGCTGACGTCCAAAACAGCCCCAAGGCCACCGAGTGACATCCCGAAATCCCAAAGGGTCACCAAGCCAGTCAGCATGGATGAAAAGCTCTGGGAGACCCAAATCAACCTGAAGGAAAACTACAGCTTCAACTGACAAAATGAAATATATTTTTTGTAGTGAATGTTTTGTACCAAATTCAGTCTCCATCTTTGTGCCAAGATCAATTCTTTGTAGCATAATATTGGATTTGTCCTTGACGTAGAAATACACAGAGTGAATTTGTACTACTTTTTTTTTTTTTTTTTTTATACCTAAATCTTCAGAGGGAAACAGGCTGAACCATATACAGTAAAGTGTGACAATAAAAATAAACTAGAAAAATTCTACAGGAATTTTTGTGAGTCTGCTTCTCCTTTGATATCCTCCATAAGGTACCTCTCCCTTCCACTTTGTATTAGACATATTTTCACAGTGCTGCAACATTAAAGTGAGGAGAGGGCAGAGGGTCAATGAGTCAGTGGAGGGCTGGACCAGGAAGAGGCTGCCGAAGAAAAGCCACTGTCATGAAACTATCTGATCAGTCACAGGACAAATACACCAATACAAGAACATCGACCTTCACCTCAACTTCGGCAACTACTTTTCATTTCTTTGTTTATTTGTGTATTACTTAATTTTTGTAATTTTTTAATTCTTTGAATCGCTTTGTGAGAAGTGTGAATAAGTGATAACAGGTTGTTTATTTGATTTAATGTAAAGTTTGAACTTCAAATTGTTCATAATTGTACATGTATATGTTATTATTATTAGAAGTAATAGTAAAACATTTTATTTCAAGGCTTCTTTCTTGGCACTCAAGGACACCCACCATACAGTCAGTAGTTATAACAGTGCATAACAAAACTGTAAAAACAATACACGAGACAATACAGGGAAATTGGCATCAGATGGAATTTGCAGTTTTGAACAGATATGTTTTGAGTTGTGGTTTAAAATGTGGGAATGAATCCAAGTTTCTCAGTTGAGGAGGTAATGAGGTCCAGAGATGGGGAGCAGAGCGGCTTTAATCTTTTTAAGGCTTTAAGAAGTGGAATGGATAGAAGAAGACAATCTGAAGGAATTTGAGGGAGTTGAAACATGGAGGAGGTCAGACAGCGTTGGGCCATTGCCATGTCTCAGTCAAGCAGAGAAATTCAAGCTCACGGTCAGTGAGTAGGTCCTGGAAGAGTTGACCCTTGATGGTCAGTGAACAAATGTTGATGAGAGTGAATTTGAGTGCGGTGTTGTTACAGCCAGTTGTGGTGTTAGCCACTGTTAGTAGTAGTAGTTGCAGTAGCTGTTGTATAGAAGTAATAATCGTACAGTAGTTGTATCAGCCAGTAAAGCATTCAATCATGAAGACTCATTGATCTTAACAAAAGTGTTATTGTAGTTGGGAACGAAATCTGAAAAAGGGGGTACATGTGATAGAATTGGATAAAAAAGAGACAATACATGCACAGGATTCAACATATATTAGCAAATGTAGAGAAATTGTACTGTTTATTACAGCAATCTGTTGGAAATGAAGCAAAAAGTAAGGTAGGTAAAGGACATCCCTGCCAGATATTAAGATTTTTTTTCAACTGTATATGAATAATTCATAAATACGTAAAATTGCTTTTGCTGCTGTTTGTATGTCAGAAGGCCTGGAGGCTCTTTTCAATGACTATGTCACGGGCAGTAAGGAGAGGAGGCGCCTCCCAGAGAGCAGATACAGTCGCAAAACCCTGATGTGTTCAGAGGAATTACATCAGAGGCAGAAGTGGATAACAGTTAACACCAAACCCTGTCCTCACTGCTTCACCAATATAGAGGTACTTATTTATTCACTCATTCACATTTATTAGCACGCAAACTAATGGCATGAATTCCCATTTTGTCTCTGATGATTCTAAACAAATATAGTTCATTGTTGTCATTGTGTTTTGTCTTGCAGAAAAATGGAGGATGTAATTTATGTTATTTTCCATTTGAAACAAAAGTAATTAAAAAAACAACAACAACTTTCAACCACAAGCATGACTAGACTAGCTATATTTTTGTTTTATTTTTGGTTTTTTTTTGTGTGTTTGAAAATAAAAAATCAGGCCCATTAATTACTTTTTATCCCACAAAGTCTAATTCTCATTGTGGCCTGAAGTGCAATACTTGACATTATGTACTTAGTTGTCTGTGTTTTCGGCGCACAAGCCTCATGTCTAAACCTGTACAGCTTTAAATGAAAGTATACGAAACTTTTAAGTGTCCTCTTTTGTGTTACACTATAATGATAGTATATCTATGAGATATTGTCTATAACAAGACGTCTTAAAGGGCTCATATTAGACAGCTTTTCAACAATTTCACATGAGTCTCGTTGGTCCAAAAACATTGTATTCAGAGTTTATTGCTTCAGATCCAGCTTTTCCTTGGTTTTCATCATTTCATCATTTCATCATATTTATCACTTGAATATTTGATTATAGGAGCTGTATTCAGAATCTGCTGTGTCTGTGTGAGCTAGATTGTTTCCGCCCACACATGTCAGTGTATCAAAACAACTGCATGGAAATTTTTGCCACATTTATTAGGCCATGGAAGATTTAATTACATTTTAGAGGTGATCCAGAAACTTTTCTTCTGGGCCCAGGTCAATCTTTGGCAGATGTCAGAATTCTCTGATGGCTCTTTTATCATCGCTTTTGTTTTGGCCTTTTTTGTGCCATTTTATGGCCCATTTATGAATCAAGTAACAACCATTAAAGTGCATTGAAGCAAGTCCAGGCTATGATGAAGAGGAAACAATGTTGAAAACATAGGACAAGTTCACTCTTCTCAAGTGTCATCTTTATCCTGACAACTGTTAGCTCTAAATTATATTGAACATAAAAGTGTGATCATTTGTCAGTGTGAATCACTGATGTTTTTACGTTTGTCTTTGGATGTTGTATCGCACAGATTTCCAGAAGAAAGAAAGAAATTAAATTAGTTTTTACCTACAGTGGTGATAAGTGCATACCTCTTTCATGTCCCAGGTGCAATGGCCTTTCCTATAGCGCCATCTGCTGGACTAAACTAAACATGCGTTATACAATTATTGCATTCTGGATTTTATTTGTTTTGTCTATGACTGAAGTAACATATACTATTTGATCCCCTTGAGGTCTGGCTTTCATATTGACATGATATGAACACTGTATGAGCAGTTGAAGGCGTGGTGACTTAAAGGGAATTGGATGTAAGCATACATGGATGTATGGATGTAAGTGTTGCTGATGGCAACATTAAAGTGAGGAGAGGGCAGAGGGTCCATTGCCTCTTGGGTAACTCTAGTAATATCTTGATATTGACTCCTCTTTTGAAGGGTTGTAAGATAAGGTTGCAGTTGAGCTTGTTTTATTTGCATCATGCAGCATGAGTCAGTGGAGGGCTGAACCAGGAAGAGGCTGCCGGAGAAAAACAATCTGATCCGTCACAAGATAAATACAACGATTAAAACAACCAAGAGAAGAACGTCGACCTTCACTTCATCTTCGGCAACTACTTTTTATTTGCTTGTATATTTATTTATTTGTGTTTTTTCGTTTTGTGAGACGTTTTAGTGGGAGGTGTGATTTATTCCCGGGTCGTCTGAGGACTATGAGCACGGACCTGGAGGAGAAGGAAGATGAACTTCTCGCCCTACAGAGTATCTTCGATAGCGAAGACTTTGTCCAGGAACAGTCGAAGTTTGCCGGAAAAATCCGAGTGCGTGCTGAGCTTCCTGCAGATTTCACTGTTGTCCTGAAAGAAGGTAAACAAGGCATCAATACATGTATTAGATACGATCTGAGCACTATATGAACATGAACGTGCGCGCGCGCGTGTGTGATATATTTTACCGTTTATCTAAGTGTATTTATAGTTAATACAGGTGCCATTACTGTTTAATTACTGTTTTTCTTATCTCCAGGTGAATCCCAGAGGCAGTATAGCATTTCCTTCCTTCCACCTCTGCTGCTGACCTTTGGCCTCCCTGAGGACTACCCATCCTCCTCCCCTCCCTCTTTCACCCTCACCTGCAGCTGGTTGACTCACACACAGGTAGAAGCAATATAGGGCAGTTCATATACAGTATTTATCTGTACCACCACTTCCTGTTTGTGTCACAGAAACTGAAAGATATATTGTTGATTAATGACAGCAATTAAAAATTAATTAAAGAATATATTTGCCTTCTCCTTTACAGCTTGCTGCACTGAGCACTCAGCTTGTTGAGCTCTACCAGGCCACTGGTGGCGCTGTGGTGCTTTTCTCTTGGGTGCAGTTTCTGAGAGAAGATGCTCTTAATTCTTTGGGTATCCACAGTGAGCTGGAGATTCCTTCTGATGCAGGCAGCATCCTGCAGGATAAACATAATGCTGCAGCATCAGACGTGAACGATTTTCTCACTCCAGAATCAAAACCTGCAGACGAGCAATGTGGTGATGAACATGATCAATGTGAATTTGGCATTTCTGCTCCAGCCACTGTGCTCTCCTCCAACTCCTCGGACCAATTAAGTCTAGCTGCAGACGGAGCAGTGTCTGTGCTGGTTGATTCCGAGGCCTCCTCTCAGGATGAAGACCTCAACTTTTCTCATCTGTCTCTGACTCCTTCTCAAGTTCTGATGTCAAAGATTTTGATCCATGATGCATCAGAGAAACGGAGAGTTTTTGACAGTACAGTGTTTGACTGTAGTATTTGTTTTGTGAGTTATCTCGGTTCAGAGTGTGTGCAGCTGTATGAGTGCGGCCACATCTTCTGCCGAACTTGTCTCGGGGAGTTTTGTAAACTCCAGATCACAGAGGGGAACGTCCGCAGTGTCACCTGTCCTCAGGCAGACTGCACTGCCGCTCCGACACCTGCACAGGTACAGACCTCAGCTATGTTTCTGGTTTGTGGCCAAAATAAAACAAATTTCCGTAAAATATTAAGTTTGAATGTGTAAATTCATAACAAGGATGCATTTAACCTTGCATTGAATTAATTGAATCAAAATATTTTTTTCTGCCCTTTTTGCTTCTGTATTTTTCCATTTGGTAGGTGATGACTCTTGTAGGAGAGGAGCTTTTCAGCCGCTATGATCGTCTCCTGCTTCAAACTAGTCTTGACAGCATGTCCGGTGTGTTTCCCATTTAAAAAATAGAACATTTCAAAGCTTTGTACTGTATAATAAACAAAACTAAATGTATTTCTCCTCTCAGATGTGATGTACTGCCCTCGGCCTTCCTGTGCTTCAGCCATCATCATGGACAAGTCAAGCACTGTAGAAATGTGCTCTGTGTGCAGCTTTGCCTTCTGTGTCAAGTGCAAGAAAACCTACCATGGTACAGATGAATGTGCGAATCAGAAGCTAAAAGCGATATACAAGAAAGAAACTGCTGGATTCGTACCACTACCACGGTCAGAAGGTACTCAAGGATATACTGTGTATGTGTGCATAGCTTTGAGAAAAGTAGTAGTAGTAGTAGTAGTAGTAGTAGTAGTAGTAGTAGTAGTAGTAGTAGTAGAAGCAGTAGCAGTAGTTTTAGTGTAGTAGTAGTAATAGTACAGTAGTTGTATCAGCCAGTTCAGCATTCAGTCGCGAAGACTCATTGATTGTAACAAAAGTGTGATTGTAGTTGGAAATAAAATATGAAAAAGGGGGTAAATGTGATAGGATTGGATAAGAAAGAGACAATACATGCACAGACTTCAACATAATTATAAATTTACAAATGCAGAGCAATTGTAGTGTTAATTACAGCAGTCTATTGGAAGTGAAGCAAAACACAAGCAAGGTAAAGGCATCCCTTTCAGATATTTAGATTATTTTAAGTGTATATGTAGAATTCATAAATAAATAAAATTGCTTGTGCTGCTGTTTGTGTCTCAGAAGGACTGATAGCTCTTTGGGATGACTATGGCAACGGCAGTAAGGAGAGGAAGCGCCTCCTGGAGAGCAGATACAGTCGCCAAACCCTGAGGTGTTTATTGGAAACAGGTCTGTCTCAGAACTGGATAACAATTAACACCAAACCCTGTCCTTACTGCTTCACCAATATAGAGGTACTTATTTATTCACTCATTCACATTTATTAGCACACAAATTAATGGCATGACTTCCTGTATCTGGTGATTTTAAACAGATACATTGTTGTCATTGTGTTTTCTGTTGCAGAAAAATGGAGGCTGTAACTCGATGTATTGCATTCAGTGTAATAGACATTTCAGCTGGGTCTGACTGGATGTATATAAAAATACTTTCACACACTCTCAGGACGGTTCTTGTGTGCTGTACGAACCATGACCCACCAAGAACTTTTATCACCACCATCCAATGGAATTAACCAGTTTTTTATGCATATTACATTCAAAACACATACATCTAAGCTATTGATTTTTCACATTTCAAGAGAATGTATTTTTAAAAAAAAACTTTCAACCTCAAATATTACTAGGTATATATTTGTTTTGATTTTGTTTTTGTGTTTAAAAGAAATGTGATTACAGTAATAATGGAAGATAAAGAAACAAAGTAATAAAAATATCATGTTATATGCAAAAACTAATATATAATTAGTATATTAGTAATATTATTCTGAAATAAAAACATGTCCATACATTGTTAAGGAGTACATAAAAGCAGGAGTCATTCAAATGTAAACAATGCTCAATGCAACCTGAATTTTCTTCTATGAAATCATCTTTTGCCATATTGTTTCACTTCAGTCTTAGACCCTGTTTAAATTAGAATTATTTACTGGAAACTGGACATAATTTTTGTTTTTTGTTGATCAGGTTTTAAAAATTACCATTGTACACACATTAACATGACAAATGTTTGAAATGCTGTGGTTTACATGGCAGCCTACGAATAGATTACTTGGTTTACTGAAGAACAAAGTAAAGATTGAAGGATCTGTTAGCTTTAGTCCTCTGTCTTAAAATTTCTTTCAGTTTCTGGTGTGTATAAGAAGTGTCTCTGCTGATCCAGGTGATTGTGCAATAAATACTGTTGACAAACACTCTGGAAATTGCAATTATTGTTGTTTTTTTATATGCTTGCAATTGGAGCTATTGAATGTGAACATAGTATGCTTAAGAAAGTAGAAAGAAAGTTTTGTTTTCCTTGTTTACACAAAGATGAAGGTGTTTCAAAAAACTTTGCATTCTGGAAGACATTTTGTAGACTATTTTATGGTCATTAAGTTTCGCCTATATCCAAGAAATCTGGTAGACATATGCAACACGTCGAGCCACACAAAAGTGTCACTGACACTCATGCTCTAAACCCAAGAGGAAGTCTGCCATTTTACGTTATCAGTGACATACGAAATATGAATTTTGGCCTGGGAGATCTTCATTCGACATCCCTGACTTAATTGATGAGAATTTAAAAAAAAACAACAAGAAATTCACATCTTGAAATAGAAATGTCTTTCCATTGACTGAATGTTATTACACTATTGTTGTTTGGTTAGGAAGGAACTGCTCTTATTATTTATGGTCTAACTTGCTGTATTCAAGAAGGGAAATGCAGTGTTTCAACCTAATCAATAAATAATACATTATGTATTAAAAATATACACCTTGTAAACTTAAACTTCCTCTGCTGTTTGTTGTTCACAATGGTAGACACTGTAGTAACCACTGCACTAAGTGGCTATATATCTACAACCTAAAATAATTACTAGGAGATTTCGCACAATATTCTCAATCCCATGACATATATGCAAAAAGAGGTGTGTTAATCCTGCACACAGGTGCTGGTGAGAGACTTGCTTGGCCTGTTTTGGGATTAATGCCACAGGCATTCGGAATGAGGTAGTGTCATTCCTGGCAACATGTGTGGATGTGTCAGTAAACAAATACAAACGAAAACACCAACCATTGGTAAAGGAGACAATCTTCTCCAACACTGTGTGGAAAAAGTAGAGTTTGTATCAAGTTGGACATGGAGGAGGGGTGTGTGACAACTTCTCATCCTCCTACAGAATATTATTAATTCTTGAAAGTTGACACGGGGAAGCGTGGAGGTCTGCCGCGCACAAATCCGAGATTGGCTGCAGCTGCGTTTCCTTTGCATCATGCACAGTGAGTCAGCAGAGGGACTGGCCAGGCTGCACCAGGAAGACGCTGCTCACATTCAACAGAGCAGCACGGGAGAAGAATCCCACTATAAAGAGACGAATCAGACGGCCACAGGGGAAACTTCAACGGAAATACGCTCGGTAACAAAAACACACAGGAGTGAGTGGGAGACGCGGTTTACTCCCGGGTCGTCTGAGGACTATGAGCGCGGATCTGGAGGAGAAGGAAGATGAACTTCTCGCCCTCCAGAGTATCTATTCAGAGGAGTTCGTCCGGTATGAGTCGAAGTTTTCCGGTGAAAACCGAGTGAACGCCGACATTCACGCAGAGTTCATAGTGTTTCTCAAAAAAGGTAAGTAAAACCATCACACTCACACCAGTATAGGAAGGATAAGCTAGTCAGCTCCTCCATAGTAGCTTTGACTGCATTATATGTAAATAAACAGTAAAAAAAAAAAAAAAAAAGCCTGATTCCATAACTTAAAAATGAAATCTGTCTTCACCAACTGTCGTGATATTGTTTATCTTCTGTTTATACCTTTCCAGTTAAATTATGTGTTAAATCATTCATCTGATTGTAGTTTTACTAACGCACATATGTACATCTGCAGAGGGCACAGATTAGTGCAGGACTCTGCAACGTTTATAAACAAAAGAGACATTTTTGTGATTTTCCATCCAAACACGATTCACTTTTAAAGTCAGGTTAGCATCCACAGCTTCTAAAGTTTCACATAAACAGTTTTGAAACACGTACAAACGATGTATCTTGTGTCATATTTATGACGTTTCAATTAGAATTTATTATGTGAACATTTAATTACATTTTCAACTGTTTCTATAACTGATTATTAGTAATTGCAAGCTTTTTCCACCAGCATTTTTGAGACAATTATGACATTCTCGTATAGAATACAATAGAACAGAACAGAAAAACTTTGTGGATCCCAGGGGGAAATTCCATTAAGCGTTTCTCCACACAGAATGAATAGAAAGAATGTTGAATATCAAATAGGACACAAAACTATTTTGATATGTAACTTTTTAAATATTAATATGTACAAGGCTCAATTGCAAGTAACATAAAACAGGATGAAATTAACTAAAGCACAGCAAGCATTATTGACATGGACAAGTTATCGGGTCGTATGTAGTATGAGGTTCTTTTTTTGTGTGCAATGTTTCTTTTGCATAAACTGAAAAAGTAATAAACATTTCAATTGTATTTAAATTTCCAAAAGGATCCCTAATTGATTTCCCCCCAAAAGATTCACAGTTTATGCCTGAATGAATAAAATATATAAACAAACAACAGAAAGGATTATTATTGTTAAATAAATTGCTCCACATGCACTTTTAATCTTAAGGAATTAATTGATGCAGCTTTTTATTTATTTATTTATTTTTTTTAAATATTATGGTTACACGGCTTGCGAATGTTTTCATTTACGTTTCAGCGTTCACACTTTTTTCAAATTGTTTTGATCTATTCTTCTTTTATCTTTGAACAACATATCAACACTCGTTGCTCTACTTTTCACTATATTTAATCTGACAATGAAATACAATACGATTAATAGTTTTTCATCTCCAGGTGAATCTCAGAGGCAGTATGAGATTTCCTTCCTTCCACCTCTGCTGCTGACCTTTGACCTCCCTGAGGACTACCCATCCTCCTCCCCTCCCTCCTTCATGCTCACCTGCAGCTGGCTGACGCGCTCACAGGTAATCATAAGAAGCAATGTGGAGCTTTAAAATGACCCCTCATACTTGTAGCTGCCATTATATTACCGTAATTTCCTTCCACAGCTTGCTGCACTGAGCACTCAGCTTGTTGAGCTCTACCAGGCCACTGGGGGCGCCGTGGTGCTTTTCTTTTGGGTGCAGTTTCTGAGAAAAGATGCCCTGAAGTTTCTGGGTATCCACAGTGAGCTGGAGATTCCTTCTGATGGAAGCAGCCCCCTGCAGGATAAACACAATGCTGCAGCATCAAACGTGAAGAACAATTCTCTCTCTCCAGAATCAGAACCTGCAGACAAGCAATGTGGTGGTGAACAAAATCCATGCAAACTTGACCTTTTTGCTCCAGGAACCATGCCCCCTTCCACCTGCACAGACTCTCAGCAAACCTTGTTTAATGAAAAAGACGATTTAATGCACGAAGGAGATCTTTCAGCCTCAGGCCCACAAGAACTATGTACAGAAGGAGCAGCATCTCTCTTAGATGTCTCTTCATCTGAAGCTCTCCTGTCCCAGATTTTAATCTATGATGCGTCTGAGAAACGGAGAGTTTTTGACAACACAGTGTTTGAGTGTGTTGTTTGTTTTTTAAGTCATCTTGGTTCAGAGTGTGTGCAGTTGTCCGAGTGCGGCCACATCTTCTGCCAAACTTGTCTCGGTGAGTTTTGTAAACTCCAGATCACAGAGGGGAACGTCCAGAGTCTCACCTGTCCTCAGTCGGACTGCACTGCCACCCCTACACCTGCACAGGTACAGACCTCAGTCTGTCTTTCTTCAGTAACAATGAACATAATATTCATGAGGATTTTAATTATGGGAAAGAATACACATGTATAAACATTGTTTCAGGAGTTAATCCATCAGGACCTAAATCAACATTTATCAGGCAATAGTGGTGTTAATGACCTCGAGTCACAGTGAGAACTTCTCCAGTCCCAGGGGTGTTTCTCCTGATACTGAAGGTCACTCCTACGGTCCCAAAATATGCATTTTAAGTCCAAGTGGTGATTCCTAAATTGCCCAAAAGTGTGACAGTGAGTGTCTTAACTTTGCTTTGCGTTTGCCCTCAGATTGATTAATGACCTATCCAGAGTATAGGGTTTTACTATTGCTGATAGTCGGCTCCTGTGCCACACACCTGAATTGTAAAAAGTATTATAAAAGATGGATGGCATCGGATATGCAAAATTGCAATAATGTTGTGCTTATCCTTGATGTGTTGTGTGATGTCACTTCTTCCCATGTGTATATCTGCAGATAATTTATTAGTTTTTCCTCATCTTTTTTTGTAAACTGATGTTTGTTTGTTTTTGTAGGTCAGGAGTTTGGTTGGAGAGGAACTTTTCATCCGCTATGATCGTCTTCTTCTGCAGTCTACTCTGGATGGCATGTCTGGTGTGTTTCTCCTCAATATTTGTGAAACTGAAGGTTTACCTTATCTTAATCATTGATTCCAGCAAAGGAAACAGCAGCAGCTTCTTAATCTCTTTCTTATCATTATAAAAGAGAAAGAAAAACATAATTTAATAATTCACCAGACTGATAAGTGTCTCTGCTCGTGTCTCCAGATGTGGCTTACTGCCCTCGGCCTTCCTGTGCTTCAGCCGTCATCCTGGAGACGTCCAGCTCCGTAGCAGTGTGCTCTGTGTGCAGCTTTGCCTTCTGTGTCAAGTGTCAAAAAACCTACCACGGCACTGAGGAGTGTCCACCGTCAAAGAGAATGGAAGGGGTTGCTTATATACGTGAAAACACACTGCCAGAATCTGACGGTACACCAGAACGCACAGCATTACTTAAGCCAACACAACATTCAGACTGCAAGGGAGAAGACTGTGAGAACTTTCAACTCACAGGGAGAAGATTCAGATTCACTTTCAATATTAAAGCTCTGGCATTTCTATGTAGAAGCACAAAGGAAAACCCCTGTAAAGAATGGGATACTTTGAGCAGATAGTGAACAGTTGCAAATGTGTTGAGGTGTCTACAATTGTGATAAAAAATTAGGTTTTTGTGCATGTTGTATATTTGACAAAACACATACCAAAAAGACTTCTATCAGTGAGTAAGAAACATTGGGCAAAAGCACACAATTGTAAATAATGTGCTATTGCAGATATGTAACATCGAGATAACATTAAGTTGACAACATAAACAAACAAAACAAACCGGCTGACGGGACCAATGTTCGACTTCTTCTAGTCTCCGTTCAGAGCATCGTCAGAACAGCAGGACTTGTTGGCTTTTTAGGGCTATGTGTATTTTGTATGTAATAAAAGCATTCAAACAAAAGAGTTATAACAATATTCAGCATGGGAATTTGAATGTTGTATCTCACCTGTGTATGACTTTAGTGTCTTTGTGTTTCCTTAATATCTTTAAAAAAAAAGGCAGATTCTTGGGGAAATCTGTATTGATATTCCATCCTAAGTTATTACAACATGGAAGTAACATTGTATTAGATTGCTAAATGTGCAAAATGGATGCAGATGTGTTTCCTTGTGTGATCTGTGCTGCTGTTTGTGTTCCAGTGCACAAGGAGCTTCTTTGGCAAGACTATGCCACTGGCAGTAAGGAGAGGAAGCATCTCTTGGAGATGAAATATGGACGTGATGTCCTACAATTCGTTTTGGAACCAGGTTTAAGTGAGAACTGGATAGCCAGAAATACCAAGCAATGTCCTCACTGCTCCTGCAAAATACAGGTATTCATCTATCTATCCATCCATCTGTCCCTGACTATTTTAGATCCAGACAGCTTCACGTGTACATACATTGTTGTGTTGTTTTTGTTTTTTTCGCAGAAGATGGGAGGATGTAACCTAATGACATGCAGTCGGTGCATGAAAACGTTCTGCTGGAAGTGTTTCACCAGATTTTCACCAAATGATCTCATAAATGAACACTTTGAATCGGGTGTTTGTACTGTCATTCTGTCTATTCTTATAAATAACGGTAGCCCTTCAGCGTCTTCTGAATGCAGCCAGACAGATAATGAATGACTATAAATCTTACTGTTGATTGAAAGCAGTCTTGTTTTCTGATATTGCCTTACACATCAAACACAATTGAAATTTGCTTCCTGTGATAACGAGAAAGATTGCTTGTAACGTTATCACAGGATGCAAATTTCCATTGTTTGAAACACGGGATATTGTTTTGATGTTGATGTTTTACTTTTCTGATATTGATGTGATTTAATAATAATAAAAAAAGTCATTACTACTATTTGTCTAAACTATTATTTTGAATGTTGCTCTGAACGATTTCTGGATCAGCTTTACAATTTTGGCACTTTAATCTTGCTATGGGTTGAAATTCTCACTTTGTGAGACATCCTACAAAAGCCAGTGGATTGAGGAAATTCATTTTTTTTTTTAAACTAAATATAAGCTAATGAGGTCAAGTTGTTTTCATTGTGCAGGCTGTAAGGTTGATTCGTTTACAGAGTGCACAGATATTTAAATACTTGCATGTAGTTGTATTTGGTATTTCGGAGATCACCAACATTTTGCACTTTCCCACAGGCAGAAATGTTATTTTCCCAACTAAAGAGCAGTCACAAATACCACAGTATATGTTCACTAGAGGGCACTAAACGACAAGAATTAACTTACACAACAGTTTGGACCCAGTTGATTAGAAACTGACAAGAATTCTATTAAAAAAAAAAAAAATTGTTTTGGTTATGAGTTTATGGTTTGGTATTCTCTACCAGATTGGTTTCTTCCAACCAACACAGAAAAATCTAATTAATTTTAATTTCATGTGTTCTTTTTTTCCAACGTTGGCTGATGTTCAACTTCCATAATTACAAAGACGATGCCATAAGGAGCTTTGACTCAAGTGACATGCGCATGTCTCACAGAGAGACAGATGTCAGTAAATAGGGCATTGCGGTGACAGAGCAGTGTAGATTTAGTGTGCAGGATAGATTTGAGCCTGCCAGGTAACTTCTAGGCGCTTGGTGTTTCTACTCACTGGCTCACTTCTTGTTTTTGAAATGCCCTCCTCCCTTCCTCAAACATTCTGTCAAAACAGTGGAACAAAGACCTGTTTCGTGTTGCCTGGCTCCCCAAGAAACGATAGGAAATCCACAGCTGCCTCTCGTATGAAGCCGCAATGTTTGTGTTCCTGCGTCTCATCCAGGAAAGATCCCGTTTCCATACGGGGGTCACCACTTCCTCATATATGTCGAAACAACTGCTTACCTTCATTTCCAGGGCCCCGACAGGGCCGAGAGGACTGGCTGCACTTGTGTGTGTGTCGTGATTCACATGAAGCAGAAAGTCACAGAGAAGAACATGAAGTCAAGGAACACAACACATCTAATAAGTTCATTTGCAGGAATATTTTAATTAATTTTAATAATAAAATTGACATTATAGTTATCCTTTTTTTAGATAAGCATGTGATTTCTATTCAGACTATTTAATAAAAATGTTATTTAGAGAGTATTTCCTGCTGGTTCAGATGATGATTGATAGAAAACACAATCATGTTATGAGCAGATCACAAAACCCACTGTTTTGGTAGACTTGCTCAATACTTTTAATTGTACTAAGATTTCACAAGTTAAATATTGATGATGCAAGTTATTGGTAACACAGCTCGATGATATCGGATTTATCAGAAGCTGCTTTTTTGCTGTATTCAAACTTAACTATTATTTATTACTATTTTTAAATTTTATGTTTGTATTTATTTCAATGTTTCTTTATGAATAACACAGTTCAGAGACAAATATACACCAACATATAATATCTCTTTTGGTGTATTTTTTAAACAGCTAACTTCTTCATATGCTCAGGGTGGGTTATACTCACAGATTAGGCTTTTGTACAAAGCATCAGTATCAGGGATACAAGCTGTGGATTTACTTGTTACTGTATTGTAAAGATGACCAATTGTGCCAAGTAGCACAGTTTGGCTAGTGCTGGACTTTAATAGGAAATTCTTAAAAGTATTTGTTGTTAGCAGCTCTTGAGGCCTATCACAGCTTTTAATTTAATGTGGAAGAAAGATGAAAATGTTGTCATCTGTCGGCCTGGAAAAACATTATTTTCTATCCATTACAAGGAGAGACTGTACAGTTTTAAAAATGTTTTCAGGTAAATGATCATACACTTCACTTCTATAGATTTTCAACTGCTTTTGGTATTTTATGTGTTGTTGCTTGTAACCTATGAAACAATTGAGATGAAAGTGTTAGCCTGTTCCAGGAAAACTCTGCGATGGTTTTACAAACTGTCCAAATTGTTGAAAAATTCTTGAAATGTTATACATTTTTTGTAAACAAGCCGTTGTGTTAACTTTAAAACTGCTTCTTGGGGCTGTCCGTTACTGCCACATCTCTACTTTTGGTGACATGCAAGTAACTGATTACTATGAGGAAATCAAGTACACAGTTACAATAACTGAATTTAAAGTGAGTTTGTTAAACATTATTGTTGTCGTACATGAGCAACACAATTGTATTTTGTATGATTTCTGAGCTGACTGTTAGCATTAGCACTGGCATTAGGAGGAGCTGTTGTCTCAACTGATGCTATATTTTCAAACTCCTCTTTACTGTTGGAGACACGTTTGACGATTCCTGAACTTCTCCTTGGAGAGAAATGTCTGAATAGAAGTATCATTATCCATCCTGAATCCACAGTGCCTGTGATGTATAAGCAGCTTGAATAAAAGTCAGCTTACTTTTACAAATGCTGGTTGCATGTTGGTAATTTACATCAGTATTTTGGTGCCGCTTTATTGAATTACATCTCAAGTACTTTAGTACCTTTTAGAGAAGTAAATGTAATAATTTTTATCAATTTTAACATCATGTTTATATTAGCTTTGGTAGATAGATAGACTGACCAGTGACCACAGAATGTCTACAAAGCAGATATTTTGACTTATGACAGCAAAAAAATTAAGGGCAAAGGTGAAGCAAATTTTGCTATTGGTGTTTTGTTTCTATTAAATGTCCCTGTGGGTTAAACTGCAGAGTGTCAGGATCTGGCACTAACATCCATAAATGCAGTGCAATCCAATTTTAACTGTTTTATCAGTTACATGGCTCTCTTACAAATACGCATGAAAACTGTTTTAGGTTGCACATTATATCACGCATGTCGTCCCTGATATTTACAATACTTTGGATAGTTAACAGAACATTGATGGTGTTTTATAACAGGCTGTATATTAATGTCTAGCTAAAGTAGATATTTCTCAATTATGAAGTTTGACTTTCTCTGTAAAATCAATGAATCAGTGAAAGCAGAGGACTGGAAATTTGGTTTGCATCTGTTTTTATTGCACATGTCTATTCTGCCTACATATCAATAAAAACAGTATCTGTACAGGAATATTGGCTCAGTTCAAATAGGCTACAACAATTTGCAGAAAATGGAGATTGTGGAGATTGCTAAAGACTAATATCCTAACTTCACGCGCAAAATTTCAGGCAATCTGTTCACAAGGTTGGGGAGTCACTCTGCTGCCAGATAAACAACCTAACAAAGGCACAAAAGACAGCATTCTTGGCAGAGGTAATATAAAGAATAATGGGTAAAGCCTGGTTATCAGTGCAGAGGAAACTAGGCTACGGAGAGCCTCTTCCCCCTCTGAGCCAATAACAGCGTCAGCTAACAGAGGGCTGATTTCCCCCGGAGCGGTACAAACTGAGCCGTGGAAGAAAACACACGATAC
>OMNM01001567.1:0-13300 GCA_900302745.1 Parablennius parvicornis
AGGAAGTAGAATTCACCACTCCACAGCTGGCCAATTGTGCAATGTTGGCTACTTAGTTAAATAAGCGTGTTTTAGAAGCCAAATACAAATCATACACTAATTATTATTATTGTGTGTAGATCCTTTCTTTGCCTCTAAAACGACCGTGACCTATCCTGCACTCTGAAGGTGTCTGTTGCATCTCCCACCGTGACGATCCTTTAAGTCCAAGCACTTGCACCATGGGGACCCAATGGGATCAAATGCATCAGTGAGCCTTGGCCACTGATAACACGTAGCCAATGCACCACTTTTTCCGTCATCTGACCACATCTGATACATTCTGACCACGGCAGACCGACCAGCAACAGTGCTGAAAATACCCCGCCCGATTTATATGGCTGTCGCAATTTGTCAAAATCATTCAAATCGTAACGCTTGTTTTCTTTTCCTTATTATGTAATGAGTGTGATTCACTTCACTGGTCAGTTGTCATAAAGTTAAGGCTGATTGATCTTTTTCTACACCATGTCTGTACTTTAACCAGCGGTGTCAGCAAAAGGTCATTAACTTTATAACCTATAATCGCAGCGGAGTTTGAATGTTTGAAAGTTGTCAGCATGTCAAGCTAGTGTTACCGGAGCCATTGCCTCAAACGGCACACTGTGCCAGAAGTTAGCTTTACAAAGGGTAAAGAGAGTTGAATAATGCCTTACAAAGGTACCGCTGGTGCTTTTGCCTCATTTGAGTTTACCATTCAGTCTGCACTCGAAAACACTCTGTCTGGTTGTGTCTGGAGCCTGAGGACTTTTCCCACTTGTCCCCTGGAGAAGGCTTATTACAAGGCTTCATCATACTTACAGTCTCCTCAGAGCTAGCAGACCACGGAAGGCCCCGGGCTCCACTGTACTTATCAAATTATTCTTCAGGTCTCTGGGGAGGAGAGAGAGAGAGAGAGAAAGTCAGAGATCACATCTGTCTATCCATCTATCATTGTATTTAACTACCTATGCATCAGCCTGTTGGTTCTTCTGTTCCACCATCATCTACAATAACTACATATACATCTATCTACCTGACCATGCTTGATTCATTAATATACCTTGCTATACAATAGTAATCGATCCATCCACCTGAACATTTCTTGTGCTTCTACTTCTCCTTCATCATTAGTATCCAAAGGATTTTCATTTATGCTATATCCACTGAACTATTCAACAATCAAACGAGTACTTCGCATATTTATCATTGATTGATGCATTCATGAACTTATCCATCCTTCCATTCATCTTTTTTTCCATTTATCTATTCATTCAATAATAATCCATACGTCCAACCTTTCCATTTAACCACCCATCCATCCCTCACTGATACCAATCTATCTGTCATTTAATCCATCATATGTCCATCAGTCCCTCTAATTTGTTATCCATCCATCCAACAATATTCTGTTATCCCTCTATCCCTGTAATGTGTCATCCATCAATCTATATATCCATCTATCTTGTAATCATTGTCTCTCCATCCATTCAATCATCCCTCTCCTATGTTAGTCATCCAAATTGGATTGATATTATGGTCATTCTACTACCAAGTCCCAGGACAATATGTACTGGAAGTCATGACACGCTCAAGGCCACCATTGTGGTTATTGTCTATCTACTCGGGCATTTGCAAAAGTACCATTTATTGTGGGTGTGGTATACATGCGCAAAAGCAGCGTTTCAGAAAAGTTACATTTTCCCCCACAGTCTACATGGAGTCAGACCCTGAGCATTTCCAGGAAGCGTTGTGACAGAGCCCGAGCATTTTCAAAAACGTCCAGCTTAAGAGCCGCTTTCAAAAGGTTGTGTTTTTACTGGCTCCGGGCACCATAATGCAATGAAAGTTTTGCGTTTTCACTTGAAATCATTGCTGTGTAAAACGGGCCCTAAACACACCAGTAGCTTCCTGTGAACCGTGCATTAAGAGGTTTACATTGTTCACACAGCGTCTGATTCACTTCACAATGGTTTGATTGCAGGGAACAGAAGGTCGGCTGTCTTCAAGCCTTCTGGTAATAACTTTTATATATAGCACTTTTCAGAACAGTTGTTGCACAAACATACACATAACAACCCATGGGATTGAAACGAAGAAAACTCCAACTCCCAACTCAAGTATTTGTGCCATCAAATAATTCCCTTAATCCCTATATTTATCTCATCAGGAAATACCTCTGTGAGTTCATTTTCACCTGTTAGCCGGACAGCACACTTCCTGCACGCTGGAGATCCAGACCACATCCAGCCAACAGGCCAGAAACACACATGTTGCGGTTGCAGCCCAGACACTCCTTGTCCACCCCCACCCGCCTAACCCCAAAACCTCTGACCATACTAAAAATGGATCTCAAAAAAATCTCTTCACTGCTTTTCCCTTCAGGCCAAAGAAAACTTCCTGAAATTGTGTCCCTGGTTTCCTTTAACTCTGTGTGTCCAATGTGATGAGAATAATAATAAGAAGTGTAGTGCCTTTTTGCTTTCCCCAAATATGAGAGACAATGTGCTCCGACTCAGGCAAAGACTTCTTTCCTTTATATTTTCCATATAAATTAAAAGACACACGAGGCAGATTGGGGCCAGCCAAAAGCAACAACACACAGGCAACACGACTATCAATGCCATAGCCCCAATGTGAAAATAAACATAATGCTCTTTTTATACAAAACTAAGGGACGCAAATACCCATTTTTTGTACTTAATGACAACTAAAGAAAAATTAATTATCTTACAGAGATACAAATTTGTGGGAGCCATCCAGCAATGTTTGCTCTAGAAGTTGAAAACATGAGAATCAACAGCTTCTGAAGTCTGTCTTACAGTGACTAATGTGAATTCGGTCAATGTAAAGCATTAGTTACACATACAAAAAATGAGCCGTCGTTAGCAGTAGAAAAATGACTTTCATCAAAGGTTAATGATCTGTGCAGTTGTTTAGTCCATGGGAAAAAACACATGCGCACAAATACACGCATACGAGCACACAGGCAGGCACACACACACTGGCATGTGTACACATGCACACTTACATACACCAGCCCTTCAACCAGGCTATAGCGAGATCAAAAAATATGTGTACCATATGGATGCCTTCTGGGTTTAAGCCACACAACTTTTCAAATAAATATTAAAATATTAAAGAATGGGAATTTGAAGTTAATGCGGTTACTATTTCAGTAAAGTTAAGCTGCATCTCGCACAATACTGTGTAACATGCTCTCATCTTTCAACAATGTGAAAGCAAACAAGAAATTGAAAAGATTGATAGTCTTGAATGTGAAGGAAGTTGTAACCCTTGGTTATTATTAAAACATAGTTCCAAGCAGTTTTGTGTCTCGTCCTCAAGAATGTGTCAAATATTTTCAGGTTTAGCTTGCAAGCGTACCCGTGTAACACGTGAGCTCTGTTGCTATTGAGCCATGCTGTTGTGGTTTGGCACTGGATTCCTACAATAAACAAGATCTTGTTTCAAAGGATACACAAGCTGTTAGTATTGTTTAGAATGAATGGAGCCTTTACACATTAGCACGTCATATACTGGATGGTCATTTCCACTGGAGAATACAGGCTGAAATCAGTTCAGAGTATAAAAGAAACACGTTCATGAAGGAATAGCAGCAAGCAACAAAAGAGCTGACTACCAACAGCATAGATAGTTTTCAAAAAGAAACGCTCACTTTTTTTGAAAGCTTCTCATGTATCACAGATATTTTAAGTGCAGCTAAACGTTGATGCTACTAAAGAATCACACATATCAAGTTGCTGGAGAAGAGCCGTTTGTTCACAATTAATAAGACATGCTTTCTTCAGTAAAGGCTATGACATCTAACAACACTTATACTTAAACCAAAAGTGGGCTTAAAGAGCAGGAGAGACCGGGGCTGAATGTCTGCTTTTATCAAAGCACCCGTTTCCACAACGAAAACTTCCATTGTGTTTTTCGTGTTTAGAGCCATGAAAAAAAAGGGAAATGTGGGGAAAGTCAATTTGTTTTAAAACACTCTGACGCAGACTTTGTGACAAATGAGAAAAGTGCAACTTCACTGAAATGCTGCCAGTGCGCATGTGCAAGACGGCCGTAGTAAATAGTTTTTTTTGCACATGTACAAGTGGATCAAAAATCAAAACTTATGGCATTGTCATGACTCCCAGTACATTTTCTCTTGGAACTTGGCACTTTTATAGTTGAGAGTCATCTGGAATAGCAATTAAACTTTGTCGTCACTACATACTAATGTTTGTGTTCTTGACATTGTAAATGTTGAACCACTATTTCTTTATTTTCAGTGTTTCTCCCTTTCCATGTAAACATAGGTAGTCTTCAAAACTTTGCAGTGTAAGCACAAAACTTTTCTGAAACAAACACCCAAAAAATTATTAGTTTTCACCCGAATTGTGCAAAGGGAGTAAAAGTAATGTGTCACTTAAGTAACTAAAACTCAAGGAAGAGTAAGTGGTATTGCTATAGTGGAAAGCTAATTTACAAACATGTTGTTGCTAAACTGTAACTTTTTGTACATTTTAAACCTACTATTTAGCACCTTCTTAACTTATTCAATTCGCCTCTATGATACAGTGGTGTATTTATGGATGAATGGAAGTGTATTTGATGTTTCTATGTTTTCTTTTGATGAGCTGGGGTGGCAGTGGAATTTCTCTTCTCTGAATAATAAAGTGCTATCTATCTATCTTTAAAAATCTATATTATGTAGATGGTGAAATCGATTTCAATTAATGGACAATGTTTTTTTTTATCATTTCTAATACACACCTTCGCAAAAATGATGCTCTCCTCTTCCCGTTTACTTCTCGAGAACTTATCAACTTTAAGTTGCACTTTTTATACTTCATCATTCAACTGGCATGTGCCAGTTAGTGAAATATGTCAATCCTTGTCCAATTGCTGTCACTCATGTCTCAACTGCCTGCTTATCAAATAACATATCAGAATTTTTGGAAGTTGATGCCGCATTTGGCAGAGACACGACTTCAACATCTTTGCACTCTTTTTATGCACATTTCACACAGTGTTCCAACTTTTCTCAAATAGGTGCCATGTGCTTGCAGAATCTTTACACTCAGAACCCCAAATGAGAGTTTCATCAATCACGCGGTGAGGTCCAACGCGTTTAAGGAAGAGCACTGAAGTTGCTTTCCTGGCGGGCTAATCTCGTGGTTCCAGCCAGGTCGGCCAGTGGCGAGCTCTCATCTCTGCTCTCATCCGACCCGGCTTTGATCATGTACAATAATGTTACAAAAGAGCGGGAGGAGGCTAGAGGTCAAAGGGTCCGCCGCCGTGCCTTGCAGCACCTCCTTTCATCCCAGACGCTCTCGCAGCTCACCGCTCTCCCGCCTCTGAATCTGCTGACGGTTCAAAACATCCCACCTCATCGACTGCCTGCCTTTGCAAGAGGCAACAGGTCAATGCTCACCGAGTCTACCCACAGCAAATATGTTACTGTGTGACGGCTGGGAGGAGATGTGGAATCCCATTCAAGCCACCAACGTGTTGATCTGCAGTTTTGATGCTTTTATCCATCTGATTTCCCTCTTGCTGTTATCATATATCACCATCATAATAATCCCATGAAGAATAATGGTTCTGTCAGTATGCGGTGGTCCTGGTTCCACCAATTGTGCCAACTGTACTCATGTTTATTTCTGTGGCTTCCTGTATGAGTTCACTTTTAAGGCCACATAAAACAAACTACAGCTTCGCAGGCAGCAACTTTTATAGCCGTCATCTCCGAGCCAACACGTCTTTGCAAATAAATGTCATAAATTATAGTTGTGTGACATAAAGTGTATCTGGATGGGTGGAGTCCCTTACGTGCTCAATCAAGACAGTGTCAAAAGTCCCAACAATCAGAGGAAGCTATTTGAAAGTGAGTGTTGTATTTTTTTTCTGTGATTAATCATCTAGCATGATCAGTAACACTCTCACAACAATTGCTAATAAAGTGGGTAAATTTGAGATTGATTGGCCAAGTGAATATCATAAATTGAAATCACTGTTGACTAAGGAAACTTTTCGCCCGTTTTGGAATGGACGCTGGACAAAACGTAATAATGCCCCCAGTTCTGTTTTTAACTTTTCCTGTGGTGCAGCGACCACACTGAATTTAGGAAGAGGCAGTCGCTGGTTCAAAAGGTCACTCCCTCCGTTTCCCTCTTTTCCCTTCCCATATGCACACACATAAACAGAGGCGCAGCCCTCGAGCCCCGGCTGTCACTTAAATCAGTCCTTCCCAACTGGTCTGGCCTTGGGACCCACATTTCTTCTCAGTCATTACAGTGAGTCACACATCAGTTAGTTTAACTCCCATTCAATTATTTCCATCCATCCATTCTCCTGGGTGCTTATCCTGTTGACGGTGGCAAAGAGCTGGAGCCAATCTCAAAACGAGAGTACAACCTGGACTCCTGCCAGTCCAGCACACACGGGGACAGAAAACCACCTCGGGGCAGTTTAGGCTTTCAGTTTACTTTGCTTGCAAAAAATGCGGAATGTAGCAGGAAACATGTAGTAAATGTCCCAAAGAATAATCAGGTCAATGCAGCTTTGGACATTAAGGCAGAATTCTACTTCCATGACATAACTATCCAAAAGGGACTTTGATACTTGTTATGAACAGTGGTATGGTGGTCTTTGAAGAAGCGGATATACGCTACATGTTTGCCTTTACAGGAGCCCTGTCGGTAGAATTTGCTCATCATCACATAATTTCAGTATAATTTATTGCTTAGCAACATTTATTATGTCATGACCCGCCCTACTAATTGCCTCTGATTGGCTCGTTCAGTGCTCATGCTAAATGGTAAACATAAGACATTAACCAATAAAATCAGTGAATGCAGCAAGTACAAGCCAATTAGAGGCAGAGTAGGTGGGTCATTTCTTCATTATCCTAGGAAAAACACCACTGGCTTAACATTCAGTTTTGAGAATAAGCTGTTCAAAGGACTTTACTACACCTACCGAAGGTCTTGTCAAAACTAAATGCTTGGTGCTCAGGAAATTTCAAAAAGTTCCACCTTGGGAGCAGTTTTCAAAATGTTGCATTTGGAGTGACTCTGAGCACGTCCGAGCAGTTGTCGTGTAAACAGACACCAAAAAGAAAGCAAGACTTTAGAGTTTTCACATGAAATCATTGCATATAAACAGGCCCTTATTGTTAGATTACAAGTTCATTCTTAATTTTACAAGGACATAAGAAAATTACAATTTAAACATTTTTATTTCAATGCTGAATTGGAAATGTGAGGAGAGAAAGAATGAATCTTTCAAAAGGAAAAAGGGGGAGTACTGAGAGAGTTACATAGAATGTGGTTTCATGGAATCAATGGACACAATTTGAGCCGAATGCATCTTTTACAGTGGAAAAACTAGTCAATGAAAGTTTAAAACTGCAAACTGAAGCAGCACCAGATCACCAAACACCTCGAGACAGGGTGTAAACCCAAAGAGTTTGTCCTAAAAAAATGTTTTTTTAAATCATTGTTGTAGATTATAAAAAAGACATTGTATTTCACATATAGTGTCTTGTGAGGTTCCTGCAACTTTTCTTTGTAGTGGTACAGGGTATGGTGGGGGGGGTTCTTAGTTTACAATAGTAAAAATATGGGTCGCTCAAGAAAAAGACTGGGAACCACTGATTTAGACCATAGGATATATGTAGAGTTTTACGTAGTTTTGGTTCAATTTGGCAGTTAATTTAACCACCGTTACATTTTTTCCAACCCCATGTTAGGTTCACTACGTTTTCCTTTTTATTCCAAAACAAACTTCTGGTTTTCATTGTTTATCAAAGGACGTGTCTTTAAATTGACTGACATTTTGCACACAATACCACTGTAATTTGTTGTGTGCCACGTAATTCCCCAGAGGCGGCTTTGTGCGGCTTTACTACTACAAGGAGGGGGAAAAAAAGAAAAGAAAGAAAAACAGTCGCAGATAATAACATATCCAAAATATAAGTCATAGCACTAAAGCCCGCTTTTCAGAGGAACTGAAGATAAATGTACCCATTTATTGGATATTTTTATACAAGTCATTTTGAGAGTCAAACACATTACGTTTAAGTCAGTGTGTTTTTCACCATTTGTCTAGTAAAAACTAAAAATGGAGCCGTTTTGATTCTCTCTACAGAGGAGGCATTGTTTCTATTTCTTAATATTTGATGTATAATTCATGTTGATACCACAGATTGTGAAAGATATATTTTAGACATACAAAAGCACGGTGTGTAACTTTTGAAATTATGTCCGGTTATTGGAAAATATAAACATTTAATCAATATAATTTACTGATTCACTGATTACACTGACTTGCACTGAAAGTCAGTGGTAAATATAGTAAGACATATAATAATGTATTTGGTCCCAAAAAGAAAGTAAGGAAAGTTATTGTGCAGTCACACGACTGCATACCTTCCTCTGACTGGTCATATGGCGTGGGGTGAGGGAGCCTCAAGTGGAAGTGTCTCCACCAGATGATGAGTTTATTGGAATATATTCTCATTGACAGTAAAGTTATCAAAGAGCTTTAAGCCCAAAGTAACATTTTTTTTGTTGCACTCAAATAAAAGTATGTTATATTGAATCCACTCCCACTAGAACAATTGTGAATATAACATGTCACTATCCACCTCTACCATTGAGGTATAAGCAGACTTTAAAGATATAAAAAGGTGGAAAACTGGTGGCCTGCTGAAACTACTTGAAATCGTTGGCTTTCGTGTTGGTCGCTCCGTGCATGTCTGAAGTCCTGATGACGTTTCCTGACTTTTTGTTATCATTCTTGATTTTGTGATGAAACGTCAAATATATCAGCAATAAATGAGTTGTGTTTCTGTCACAAAATGTGTAAAATATTCAATAACAGTGGCTGGCAGAGGGGTGTATATAGACATTACACGTATGGAGTATGAATTATGCTTTATGGCATTCAGTATTCGTATCAGTGCTCGGTATCGACAAGCAGCTCAAGGTTAGTATTCGTACTTTTTCTTTTAAAAGTAGAATCTGTGCATATCTAAATAAAATAAGAAATAATTTATTTCAATAGATCTTTTTTTTGTCTTGTATGAATTAAGTATCCCAAAACGGGGTCAGGAGTCCGCTTTTGTGGATTCAAAAATATGGTCCCCTGAGTTTACAAGGACCAAGTCGTCACTGATTACAAGATCTATTTCTTGAAATTGAAAAAAATGTGTATTCTGTTTTCTACTCTGATGACTGAAGTCTAGTAGATGAAGCTTCATTTGAACATCTACATACCTGAAAATGAAGGATCTATGTGAAACAGAAGAAAATGCGCCATCAGAGATTTTTTGTGTAAAACTGAAAGAAAACACTGCCGCAGCAAATCTGAGAACGGGAGTCTCCAAACCAAAGTGCATTAAATATAGCCAAATCATGTGTGCGAAAAGAAATAAAATTGAATGATCGCCTCCGGTAATAGAATCTCAAATAAACTCTCACTTTTCCTTTCTGTTGGAGGTAAACACTGGCCCCGGACACTATTTTGAGTATTTATGGTGCACACAAGCATGCAAACAAATAACTACCTCGGGGAGAGCTGCCCCACATATCCGCTGTAGATACAGCTGGAGTCGCTCAAATTAGATGAATGTTTAAACAATAACCATTTTTCGAACTCCCTCGCTCTTGCGCGTTTGAGGAGCGGTAGCAGTCGTCGGTATAAACTCCACCATTTGTGGTTAATGTTTGAAAAGCTGCTGAAGTGCTTCCCAATTAATTTAAACTGCACTGTATATCTTAGCCGGCTCGGTTTTTCTTCGCGGAGCCGCGTGACCCCCGCAGAACAGCAGGAATGTGACACTAATGGGCAGATTCCTCCCGGACTCTAAATGATTACCACATCACACGGTCACACCAGTGCGGAGGTGTGCACACACACATATGCTCCCAGTGAGTGGAAACAGACACACGCGCTGAACAGACCGCACACACACACATACATACACCCATACGCTCCAGGCATCGAGTCTCCACTGAGCGGGCTCTGTCTTTGATGGCAAACAGTATTTAAATTATGTGCAGTCTCATTAAATAAATTTCAGTGCTGATGTAATTATCAGAATACCATCAGAATCACTAGAGGTCACATTCCACATGAAGTACACAAGCAAATAAAACTGTGTGGCTCGCTCGCGGCCACTTGGGCACTCACCCAAATGGAAAGTGATGCCCCATGATGTATTTGATTGTGTGCGCACTTAATGAAATGAGACGATGACATACATTCATTAGTGTGTCATATTTCTCTGCGACGTGTCACAGCATGTTGTAAAAGGCACCTTGATTTCTGCAAAAGAGAAGGGTCGGGCTCGTGTCAGAGGGTTAATCATCAGGTCGGAATCCAGAAAAAAATGTATAAATATTTGCTTTATCACGAGATCACACGAAATTGTTCAGATATGATGGCTGTGTAAACGCTTCGGCCTCATTTTACAAGAAAACTGAATATTCTGTAATGATACTGAGAAGCATTTATTACAAAAGTGGGACACACGTTTGAATCTCATCAGTGACTGGTTTGTCAGACTGCAGAAGTCTTGGGTGCCACCCCAACGACCCATAAATGGGGGGCAAAACATATCTGTTTTGCAGAAGTTTTTGAATTTTCGCCATACCATAGATGGTTTAAAAGTTATTGCCATGATTATTGCATATGTCGATTCCCAACAGCAGTGACAGGTTATGAATTTAAGGCTGAGGCTCCTGAACTGGGATGTAGGGTTGCCACTATGTGTTTGAACTATGACATGCTGACTTCCTTTCCATAATGGACCCCACTTTTCACCTGGTGTCAATTGGGATTGATTCCAGCTCCTGCCAATTTGGGTATAACGGGTATGATTGAGCCTTAGTGATCACTTACTTTCATGTCTTAAAAACCATTTCCAAAGAACTAACTTGGGGTTTATGTCTTGGTCAAAGATGTCAGATTGTCCCCCTGCTATTCCAACTGTTTTATTTCATATTATTAACCTTTCAACCTCTGAAAGCCTTGCAGTGCATGATGCTGCCTCCACCATGCTTCATGGTAGGGATGGTTTGTTTGTGAAAGGGTGCGGTGTGTGATGTTTACTTAGTGAGACAGCCAAAAAAAAAATACTTTTTGTCAATTTATTCACTTGGTATTTACAGAAAATATGTGGCATGATTAATAATGTTGCCATTCATTCAAATATTAGTAACTGCCAAGATAAATACATGTCATTTTACTTGTATTTTTCCACCATTTGCAGATTTGTTAGCAATCATTTCAATTCATTATTATAGCAGTCCTATGAGGTATAGAACAACATAAATAGCTGAGTGTGATGACTTCCTATTTCACTAATGTATTTCACTCTTGTATTGGACATGTCCACGACAATTTCAAGTGAAAACGTGTAGTTTTTGTGGTGAAAATGCAGAAACAGTGGCTAAAATACAACATAGTATATTGCCTACACAGACAATTGTGAATTTTTTTTTTTTTTTTTTTTTGTGGGATTAAATGTGACAACTTTAAGTTCACACATTCAAATACACATCCATCGCTGCCATCGCATAAAAATTTAAGCAATGGAGGACTTTAACTTCCAAAGTCAATGACCTTCTAATTACCATCAGCTGTACCTTACAGCTGACAGCCAAACTCACGGAGTGAATATTCTCCCTGCTGAACATCCGCCTGTTGGCCTTATATTGTCTCTGCAAAAAGACATTCGGAGAGTTCTGTCCAATTAAACAGAGCGAATGTCCACGCGTTGTGACAGGCTTGTATCTGCTGCTGCCAGAGCTTCAATTGGTAACGTTACGTGAACGCGTGCATGTGTGTGTGCACTACAAAAACATTACATAAAGTGAGCGCTGCAGGACCTGTGGCCACAAATTAAATATTCAACCTTGCTGGCAAAGCATACGGCACAATCCAATTGCCTGATTAAAACAATCACCACTCACAAATGTAAGTGTTCTATTAATTAACATATTCTCGAAAGGCTTCTGCTTTTACTGTAGATTTAAAGTGCAATTTCCTCTCCAGCACTTAGATTAAACTTATAGACTGTTAAAATGTTAGGGGGGGGGAAAAAAAAGGGCAATAGTCCGTTAGCCTCCAGGAAGGCGAGGAGCTTAAAAACTAGTCCTAAAATCCAGAAATAGTTTTACTTTCTGTCTTATTGTCTGTGCATACAATTGTCTCTGTACTTGCCATTGTTAATGTTTATAGCGTATTGCTCCCTTCACATATGTGTGTGCTTGGCTCAAACACAAGAAAAACAACTAGTCGTCCTACGTTTCAGCCGTTTTCGCGTAAACTGACATCAATTTCAAAATGTTGCTGTGTAAACGCAATACTTTTCTATAAAAAAATTTATAAATTATGTGTTTTCACTGGAAAAAGTTGTTGTATAAATAGGGCCCAACACTGTTACTATTTCAATAGACTTTTCTTTATTTAAGGAGTAACACCTTATTAAAAGTAGTAACGATAGTCTGAAAGAGGCCTGACTCAAAGTAATGGTTCCTACAGTCAACCAGGTATGTGAAGAATAGTAAGTACCCAACTTTTGAGAAGCATTCCCAAGTAACTTAATACTTTTTGTTAACAGTAAAAATGTTCCAACTCCTATTTGTGGTGATTACAGACAGTAATCATTTTAGTATTTTCTGGTAAACAAGGCTGGCGATGTTTAAAGTCACAGTGTAAATGGATACTACTATTCAAAGCTGAAAAAACATGATTATGCTTCAATGATTGGTCACAATGTAAATATTTGTGTTTTAAACGTCCCTGCATTGTGAATCCATTTGGTGCAATGATTAAAGTTGTTTTTTTTTTTTCCCAAAGCCTGCTGAAGTGCGATGTATTCCTCGCGGGTGGATGAGCAATGCATACGGAATCGTCGCTGTGATTTTCTTAAATCTTACTTTAGTTTTAGAAGAATTGATGTAAAAGAAGAAAAAAAAAAGCCTTTTCAGCCTGCATTCCAGATTAAAAAAGTCACTTCAAACCAACAGATGGAGAAAAACAAAACAACTCCAAGAATCCCTGAATTATGAGGATGATTTCTTTGTTAACGGCTCAGTAACTGTATCCTATTTTGGTGCTACTGCTTTCATCAGTGTGAGACATTTCTATGAGAACAAAGCAAAAGGTCAAGGAGAGTGCGAAGCAAATTCTTCTCACAGAAGCTTTTGATGGGAGTCCTCTTGCACTTTTGCCATCTTTTTTTTTTTTTTTTTTTTTTAACCAGGAAAAA
>OMNM01001568.1:5406-19890 GCA_900302745.1 Parablennius parvicornis
TCTCTCTCTCTCTCTTGTGTGTGTGTGTGTGTGTGTGTGTGTGTGTGTGTGTGTGTGTATACACGTGTATATACATGGATACTTAATACCCATACCTGTCTTACTGGATTCTTATTTACATAATCTAAATAAATATCCCAAACAATCGGGAATCTTTTTCTTTTCTTTTTTACCTCTGCTGAGGTTGTCATGTTTTTGGCGGGGTTTGTCTGTCTGTTAGCAGATTAGGCAGAAACTCCTGTCGGGATCTCCCTAAATTTTTAGATGTGTCTTGATCCAACTTAGATTCCATTAAATGTTGAGAGTGATCCGGACAACCGCCTGGATACAAAAAAATAAAGATCCTGTTTTTCCCCTTTACTTATCATTGAGCCTTTTCAAAATATCTCTCTCGGAGGTTATTATCTGATCGACTTGTAAAAATTCAGTGATCTGTAGGATGGTCATATCTAGTAGAATGCAATATTCAATCTGGATCAGATCCAGATTAAGGTCAGGAAAAATTCCAGAAGTTAACACAGAGAACCCCCATTTACGAGATTCAAAAAAGTCAAAAAGAGTCATAGAAAGTTGTTTCGATTGCCTTGAAATTTGACATGTATATTTGGAGAAACATCTCCCTGAACTGTGCCAGATTTTGTCTGGCTCCAATCCAGATTAACGATATGACGACACTTCGAAGTTGGGAATACTGCCATTTGGAGAAGGTCTGCATTCTCGGAATGCTTTTCTTTCTAGTTATAAAATGAAACAAATTCTGGAAATTTTTATCATTCAAAACTTTCCCATAACATGTGAACTTTTATCTCATCGCCTGCCAGCTCGCTCAGTCCTAAATTTGAATCTCCCATGACCATATCAAAAGTATATTCAAAAAAATTCCGCCGGCTTCCTGTGAAGTTCCATAACTTCTGTGTGTCAGATGTTGGACTTTTACCAAATGTTGTTGTGTATGTGACCATATCATAAAATAAGCAACACATGTACACACTCAGCGTCAAGTATTTATGTTTGTCTGCAATATTTTAAACACTTGTTTGAATTAAACACTACAAGCCGCGGCTTATTTAAGTGTAACAATACTCAACAGTAGGAACTTGGAACAGAGCAGCTGACGATACCGGTCTCCTGACTGTTTGGTTTCAATCCAATAAATGACAATATACAAGTCAGTCCCTTTTAAAAGGGGTCTATGCTAAAGTGAGATTTTAAGTGTCGTTTACCTCAGCAATGTTGATCTGGATGGAGGCATGGTCCTTGGCTCCAATGATTCTGTTGCTCGCAGAGCTGCAATAAGGATGGTATTTTACTTGATTGTAGAAGAAACATCACATTCATTCATAAGATATTGAGCAGCTGTATATGCTTAAAAATTTAACTTATGGTTTAAAAAAAAAAAAAAAAAGTTTCTATTGCACAAGCCTTAAATTTTTCTAAAAGGATGCAGTTTTAGATACGGTTTAATGAGTTTATTAAAAGTTAAAGGAACTAAAGTCTACTGACATTACAAGTTTGAACTCCACAAAAAAAAGTCAATATTGTGGGCAATTGCTATACACAGTGGAATATCTGTATTCAACTTTATTTTTTCTAATGAAAGTAAACAACTGTCATCAAAGCGTTACAAAATATACCTTTGAATGCTTTTCAGACACTGACATATTACACTGAAGTACGTCAGTTATGAGAAAACAAAAGAGAATTTATTTATATCAATCAATGTTGAGCTCCATCTTTATAGGTCAATAATGACACTTACCATTTACGTGGGACGTAAAGGTCCACAAATTCACCAGCGTCGTTCTGCATGTTGAGTTGTGCGGGATGTCGCTTACAAATCTGCAAAATACAAGATTTCTGATAAAAACACAAGATTTAGAGTGAAATACAGTCAAAAACAAAATTCAAGATAAAAACACCAGACTAAAGAAGAAAAGCAATAAAACAACGTTAAAGATAGAATATACTCAAAAACAAAACATTTCAGATGGGACACACTCAAAATCAACTAAATTAAAATGAAATGCACAGGATGATCTGCTCAGAAAGCTTTTAGCGCTTATCTAACCCATCTCCGCTGACACACATGCAGCCAATTGATAAAACATCAACGCTGATTAACATAATTAATGTGCGTCTGCTTTTGTAAGGATTTCCTCCATAAAAACTGGTAATAGTAGTGTAGCTGAGCGAGGCGGTTAGCATGTTAGCATCCGTCACGGCCGCATGTGGCTGACCCCACTGTGTAACGTTCCCGAATTGATCGTCACATTTAACCTCTAACACCAACAAAATACATCCCAATGGCACATTGCAGCGTTTAATTTAGAAATCTTCCTTGAAATCGCAGCCAGAGCAGACTAAAAGTGTTTTTAAACAAATTTTTCGGTCGAGAGGGGAGAAGAAACTCACCGTATTCGACAAATGGCCGACCGGAAAGAGAGAGTAGCGGAACCGGAAGTGAAAATAAGACTGGTTGAAAGTAGACTTGCTGGGATTTGTAGTTCTGTATTCTCGGATTTTAGAAAAAAGGAAATTATACTCATTTTTATTGTAACTAACCTTGGAAGATCTGAACTTAAAGTGCAAATCTTTAGTTTGTCTTGTGACAAAGAGTTTACGTGATGAGAAGGTCTTTGTTTTTGCTAAAAACAAAAGCAAACAAACAAATAAATACATAAACAAACAACTTTGACATACATGTATTCAAACCCCAACATGAACCTTCTGGTATCAAATACAAGCCCTGCTTTTAACCATTTTCCATGCAAAAGACAACAAAGGGTGGAATGAACTCTAGGAGTATTGGAAAGAGATTATGATTGAGATTCAGATCAGGAAGTCCAGAAGAAGCAACATTGAGATGAAGGCAGGTCTGTATCTGAGGTGCATGAGCAGCAACAAGCTGTTGCAATTTAAGGAAATAAAAATCATTTTAAACAAAGACAATTAATTATTTTAATTTTCATTAACTTTATTGTTACATGATGAAACCCAATGTAACACAAGCACACATAGGTAGATAGATAGATAGATAGATAGATAGATAGATAGATAGATAGATAGATAGATAGATAGATAGATTCAAATGAGTACAAATAGATTTTCTTTTGTATGTATCTGTATTTTATATATGTTATGTCGACATATCCAGAATACATTTTTGGTAATTGGGAAGTGGAAAAAAAGACATAAGAGAACAAAATAAATCTTGAATATCAAAACCTTGAGTCTCTTGGCCCTCTGGTGGATAAATACCCAAAATGTAAAAAAAGAGAAGATTGATAAGACGCAATAATATGCACTTTACATAAAAATATATTAGTGTCCCAATAGAACAAAACTAACATGTCAACATGACATGTAAATATAAAAATGAACATTTCACCATTTCATGTTAAATTCGAGCTCATTTCATTTTTCGGGGGTTTGGGGAGTGATACTGCCTTTAAAAACTAAACCATCTTAAAGTACACAGCAATACATACACATTAAACAGAATAGAAATTCAAGGTAAAAAAGAATGTTTTGTGAGGTCCAGAAATTACAAGTGCAATCACATGGAAGGATCATTGTTTCATGACGCATGTGCAGCCCACCGCCAAGTTGTATGGACACCTGCACCATCCCTGGTGTCCGTGGAGTCTCTGGAAGACCCAAATCTGCAGGGAGATGGACCTGGCAACCATGTTCTCCACGCTGCAGGTCGTACATACGGCATAGTAGATGGTCTCTGGCAACCTGCCTTCCTCAGAGCTGTATCTGGAAGAAGAACAAGAAGTATTGTGAGGAGGCCGGGTGATCGGAGAGGTCAACAATACAGGAAGTGAGACGATGGGCCAAAGAATAAGTGTTGAAGGACCTGATTCATATCAGAGCATTCATATCTGATCCATATCATCTGATTCATATCTGATTCATAGCACTTTCTTCCCATGTTTTGCCTGCATCTTTCACTTGACAACAGCATTTAGAATCCTTCGAGCTCCAAAGTGCTCTCATATAAGAAAAGTGAAGATACAAAAAAATTTAGTTACCATTTAAATGCAAGCAAGAAAAATCCAGATGAATAAACAGTAGGCGATTCTTCATATAGTGTTAAACAACACCCTCAGCTCATTTCCAAGCTGTGTATTGACCGTTAGTGAAGAGCATGTTGAATGAGGTTCCCCCTGTGGGGTGGAGAAAGACTCACCCGTAGCTCCAGGGAGCCACCGAGGTGTTCTGGAGCTCTGTGGACAAGTGCTTGAAGTAGTGACTGGGCTTCTCTTTTACATATTTGCAGGTCCTGTTGCAGCTGCAGGACGCTGCCATCACCATCGCTGACAGTGACACCTGAACACATGAATACATGAACACGTTCATCCTTCAACTGTTTTCAGGTTCAGCATGTGACCATTCATTCCTGTCCAGATTAGACTGCCATGTCCCTCCACCGTCCAGGAGACTTTCAACAAGTCCATTTCCACTGCACACACTTTCATTATGACATCTTTAAATCAAAGAATGTTTTTTTTTTTTTTTGGAATCCTTTAAATTCACATTTCTGTGCAAATCAAATGAAATCATTGGCACGATATAATCCAGTTTCTTGTAAACATTTTCTTAAAAGAGATTTAAGCTCTAGCCAGTATGCTTGGCATCACCAGAATGTTTTAAAATGCCTCCTGACATTCAAGTTTACTCACCAGAAAAGAGGTGAAGTTCATGTTGCTGCTGCGTGGAGCTGGTAGTAGATAGTTTCAATGGGTTGCAGAGCTTGTCTGTTGTCTTCTGTGACTGCTGCTTTATTGGCCACCTCCCTCTGCACCTTTGCAGCTTTTATTATCACCCAGCTGTGGTGAAAGATCCTATTTGCATCCGAGTGAAAATATCAGAGGCAGAAAACCTGGACTTGTTCCATGAGCAGGTTCACCTCATCACACTCACTTATTCATGACTCACTGAGCGGAGATCCTTTTGTAAACTTTTGAGTAAACGTTCAGCTTACCAACGGGTTCATAAAAAATGCTGCTTTGAGGCTTTTAAAAACAGTGTGTTCACCAGTTTCAAAGATTGTTTAAAACATTGGGGATTTTTCAATACTATAACTAAATACTTAACAGTGAAAACTCTGTTTTTGCTCATAGAATAATTATTACTAATCAAAGGGAAATTCATTTTTTCTGCATTTCTCTCATCTCATTCCCACATTATTTCTACATTAAAGATAGGGGTCATGCTCAGGCACACCCAGCAGCGACCTGTCCACTGGAGGAATCGAAGCTGTGGACTTCAGGTCTCAGGTCTCTGGCTTGCACGAACCACTGCCCCCAAACAGACATTAAAATGGTTGATCTTAGGTATTTTGTTTTTGCTGTGGTTTTGGTCCATTTTACAATGTTTCACACAAACTAATTACCTCCGCCAAGGAGGCAATGTTTTTGCGAGGGTTTGTTTGTCTGTCTGTCTGTCTGTCTGTCTCTCTGTCGGTCTGTCTGTCTGTTAGCAGGATTACGCAAAAACTCCTGACAGGATCTTTCTAAAAAAAATTCAGAAGATGTGTGTTCACCCAACTTAGATTTCATTCAATTTTGAGAGTGATCCAGATAACCATCTAGATACAAAAAAAACACAAAGATCCTATTTTTCCCCTTTACAAAATCATAACTCAATGAAATTTGTTTCGATTCTCTTGACATGTGACATGTATATTTGGAGAATCATTGCTCTGAATTGTGCTAAACTTCCTTTGGATCTGATTTACATTAACAATATGGAGGCACTTTGAATTTGGGAAATTTTACCATTGAAAACGCCATTTCACGGACGTCTGCGCTCTCTGAGTGCTTTTCTAGTTTTGCTGTGTATCAATAACCTGAAACAGCATCTTTACTAACCTTAAAAAAAATAGTGACAATTGTTGAATAGAAGCTGTGAAAGTTGAGGGTTCTCAGCGGTATTCCAATAAATTCCCAGATACACAAGCGAACTCAAACACAAAAGCAATGCTGGAGCCAGTGTAAGCAGTTTAAAGCCAATCATTCCCCTCATTTCTGGACAAGCCTTAAAATACCTTTGAAGAGTGTCCTGATAAATGTTTTTAAGTCACACAATGCCTATATTGAGGAATCCTGTGGTAAAAAATCAGGTCATGTATGAAATCAGCTTAAGGTGTTTATGAAGTAAATTATGATGCACAACTTTTGGACCTGTATGACTTATTACATCCTTTGAATTTGGAAATAAAAATCCACACAGTTTTATACACAAGAGCAGACAATTTTTCGGACTTAGGTATCTTTTTTATTGAAATCACAGACTTAGGTACTTTTATCACTTTTATCATAAACTGCTACAACAAAGCTGCTTATGAATGATCAAACTGGAATAAATCATTAGCACAGTAATACCACTGATATTCTACACACGACAGTAACATATTCATCATACCTACGAAGAAATGCAGCAATGCCTTGTGTTCAGAATCCATCAGTCGACCAAATGTTATTATTCAAAAAAAAGATCTACATGTATAGTTTAAACATCTACATCCATATTCTGTCCACCGTCACTTTTACTTCCTCTCATCATCGTTTTGTCCATCGTCACTAGCTCTGGGTCTCAGGTTTTGGTAAAAAGTTACACCATCAGGGATATGTAAATGCCCCAAGAGTGTCATGACGTCATCATACTTTCCAAACTTATGCTCATAACTCATCTTCTAATAATTGCAAGTCAGAGCACACATACTTCTCCCTGGTACTGTTACAACACCACACGAGCATAGTGGTATTTAACTTCGGTAATACATCATACATGTACACCACATGATGGTGTCTCTCACGGTATGAAAAATATAATTAATATTGCAGTATTAGCTAGAGCTACAAAAAATCCCAGTAATCTTGATCCCTGTCAACTTTGAGCTTGGTGAGCTGAACTAAGAGGAACTTGATAGTTTTTTCACAAATCCTTATCCTGCTCTCTTATTCATTTCATCAATCACTGACGTGAGTGAAGTGAGTGAGACATGAGAGAGACTCAGATCAGATCCCATTTTTGAACCGGTCTGCAGCTTATATTCAAACACCCTTGTGATACCTGAGAGTTGTGCCTGTTTGATGACATTTCTCTTGCATTTCGAAGATGTAGCACGCTTCTTTTTACCAATTTGTGCAGTTTTTTCTACAACAAGATTTGCACTTGTGCTTGCTATTTGCTCCGCTATATATTTTCGTTGTAAGCACAACAAAGGTCATGTGATCATAATTCAAGCATTGATTGGTCAGCTGTGGACTTGGGTAGTTTTAGCATGAAGCACATGGACTAAGGCACTTTTAACAGGAGTTTTCATGAGCTTCCCCATCTGAACCCAGTGGAAATGGAGACTTAGGCACTTTTTCATTGACAAATGACGATGCAGATGTAGTTTAGTCATTGAAAGACTGTTATGACAAATGTTAGAAAATGTGACTTAGGTACTTTTAGCACTACGCTCTTTATTTGTTTATGGAAAAATGATGGGTCATTGTGAAACAGATTTCAGGCTATGAGAGCCCCCTTGATGTCAGACTCCTGTATCTGGGTAGAACAACGGATAATGTACTTGCGACTAGTGACTGGTGTCTATGTAATACTTTGCTTGTTGCCTGCAAAAAACTGGCACAAAAACTGGCACAAACCTGAACTTCCTAACCTCAAACAATTAAAAATATGATTTTCTCACTGAGAAATAGAACTGACTTTTTCAAAAAATTAGAATACTGGATTACGTTCTCTTTAAGGGAAGAGAGCCCGGCTTTCTGGACACTGCACAACTGTGGACACTCTGCTTAATTCAAATCAATTTAATTTTGACACGTGTATCCCTACTATCCTTTTAGTTCTGTCTTTTTGTTTTGTGTTTTGTTGTGAATAATGTCAAAATGGTCAGCAGAAAATAAAATGTTATAAAGGACAAAAGCAACCAGTGAAAGGGTGTTTTCTCTGCAGTACATTCAATACATGAAAATGACTAAGTGGTTGAGTTTCAGGAGAGAGGAGGCTTTTTGTTCGTCACCTCATGCCTCAACGTGTCCATTACACAATACCTCATGTATTATGGCTCATGAAAGCTAAACAACAAATGCGAAGCGTTACGCTAGGAGCGATTATCCCTTGTTCAAGGTTTAGTTCTCCCTGTCTCGCGGCTACTTACGCTTCCTCCCAAAAACATCCGGAGCAGTGGAACTAAAGAAAATGTGCATCTGCTCTGTTCATATTCAAGCCCTGAAAGTATTTAGATTTTGTTAGCGTTTCCAAGGCAATGTTTTGAAAACGATGTCCATTTAAATGGTAGAAAAGCTGAAAAAAATGTAGTTTGCATGCCAGGCCACTAGTTGGTGCTGCTGGTGTTTTCGCACTGAAAACGCACACACGTGCAGCAGAGAACAACGGGCTCTAAACACTAACGGGAGAACACGGACGTCCTAGTGGACAGACGACCAAGTTGGATTGTTATTACAGTGACTGTCAAAATAAAACTACCAAGTCCAGGAGAATACGGACTGGAAGTCGTGATAAAACGGAGGAAACATTCTTCTTAGAACCTGTTCACACGAGCAAGAACGATCTTTTTTCTGTCCGTCGTTCTTAAAAAGTTTCACGTCCACATAAGAAACATCTGCGTCGAAGTGACACCATGAAAACTAGTCAAAATCATGTATTACATGTTCCAGGCCTAGAGATGGCACAGTAACTGTGCCACAGAAATATACCAGAAGCGGAGAAGAAGACACGGAGCGTGTAACAATGGAGAAATGGAAAAATCCCAAATCTAGTTTTGTTAAAGTAACTAGCATTAGTAGCGCCTTTAGCTCCAGCTGGAGCAGGTTATCGGGTCGGGAGAGCTGAATTGTCATTTTCAAATTTCGCCTCTCTGGAACCCATTTTCAAACGAACCTGTTTTCAGGCTCCTAAAATGCTGCGCGGTGTGAATGATCAGATGGTTGCATGAAACGGCGTTGTGGTATGAGCAGGGCCTTTTTGACTATCTGCTCAGCATGTGCACAACAATTAGTTGCTGCAGCCAGGGCGTGCGTGCACGGTAACAGTGTTTCTGTCGTCTGATCAAGACGTAGCCTGAGTGTTTTCAGAAAGTGTCGTTTTCAGAGCATTTTCAAAAAGTTCCACCTTGGGAGTTGTTATGCAAAAAAGGTGCATTTTCAGCAGCTCCCAGCACTGATGTCATGTAAATAGTAAAATTTTGCTTTTGCACTTTGATCCTGACATTCATTGATGACTCAGATCCCCATGCCCACCTGACTGGGACTTCTCCTGTGGGGCCTCTCGCCTCTCGCCTCTCGTGGGGGAGTTACTGAAAGGTCAGACCTTCTCTTGAAGCAGAATGACTCTCATTCAAAGGATGATTCTGGTTGTGCATTGACAGACACATTCGCAGGAAGAATCTCCATTTACATTCTGGTATTTAAATCAGGATAATGTCAGTTTTGAGTCGTCACCACTCCTACGACTGTACTGGAGGGAAATTCCTGGGGAAGACCTGCTCTATCTTGTTTGCATGCATGGAAAGCAAGCAGGAGGGTGAATGGAGGGAGGAGTGGATGCAGGGCAACCCTTGATGATACATGGAAATGACTTGGCAGAGCCTGCTCCGCTTTATTTACACTGAACACTACTGACTATTTAAAACCATTCAGGGAGGAATTCCTTCCACAGATGAACAGCAGGCCACTATCAGGTCACAGGAATTTATATTATTAGATCACAGGATGATGATGATGATGATGATGATGGACCTCAGTGAAGAAAAAATAAATGAAAAATCAATAAAACACAAAGCTTCACAAGGTTGTGTTTTACTTGGAACTCGATGTACTAAATGTAATGGTGCCAAAGTGAAAAGAGACTGATTCTGATTTGTTTGTTACGGTTTGATCTGCTGGTCAAGTATTTTTCAGATATATTTCATGCCCTCATATATTACAAATGATTGGTTAGAGGTGGGCTGCAGAGAGAAGCAGGGTCCTCTCCTCCTCATGTTCCTCAAACAAACTGGGACCAAAGTCACAACTCACAACTGATTTCATGTGACGACGCCTATTCAGTTAAAAAAAAGTGTTGCCTTTACACTGCAGCAGTGGACACATTGACAGCTGTTGCTTGTATTTGTAAGGAAAACACGCAGAAGTGTAGAACAATACACTATAAATGTGAACAGAATGGAGAGAACCAGATATTCAAATAGACTGATGAGGAATTTGATTCTAACAGGGAAGAGTTTCAACTAATAAACTACTGATATGGCCGATAAGACTAAATGACCGACTGTGAGTCATACCATTTTGGGGGCCGGCACATTTGTTTACATGCACATGAGGACAGCGCTCCGTAGCCTCCAGCAGTGTCAGCAGAGAAAGAAAAGTTCCACCTTGGGAGCCAGTATAAAAAACGACACGGATGCAGTGGATCTCCACACCAGTGTCGAGTAAACGGACCCCCTGAAGGTTTTGCAGATACACTGGTCCTCTGTTGTGACCGAATGTCTGCATGCAACACACAAACAATCTCATATCATTAATCAAATATTGTATATAAAGTCACAGTATAGGGTCTTCAAAATGTCTGCTGCCTGGCTTTTTCCCACACAAAGTCATCCGTGATGTCCTCATATGACAGCTGCTTGCCATCTCATGGTTGACACTGATTATCTCAGGACCAGTGGGGCGATCATGTCCATGGACGACCTATGACCTCAGGGATTTCTTGGTGAGCTTCAGCTTTGAGAAGCTCCTCCCTGCTGAAGCCACAGTCACAGGCAGAGCGCAGGCCATTCTCAGGGCAATCCACAAAATAGGTTACAGTTCCTGCAAATGTTCATAGTGGATGAAGTGAAACGCTCTCGAGCTCTAGAGTAAGGTTGGCTACTTTTTAAAAATGTATTTATATATTTTTTTACCTTGTACTGGTTTACCAACAACAGGCACCTGACCATATAAATCTGCAGATGACGATGATTCGACTGCCTCCTGGTCAGGATAAGGTCCTGAGGAATGGGAAGGTCCATGAAGTTGGAATGATCCCTCTGGCTCAATGCCAGGAGCTCAGAAACACTTTAGAATTGCTCCCATAGAGACAAAGCTCTTTTTGACAAAATGATGCATTGGTGACGCCTCGATTTTGGCACGTAACACGGTAGTGATGGACCTGCTTAGAGCCACTGAAAATGTAACTTTTTGGAAATGACTCAAATGTGGAGGTTTTCGGAAACACTCCGACTCTGCCGCCATGGAAGCAAGCGAGAACAAGACTTTTTGGAAATGGTCAGAGCCACGAACCTTGAACACTAAGATGGAAACGCTCCGGCGCCGGCCTGTTGAGGACTCCTCACGTCAGGACCAGGTGAGGCCTCGTTCCGTCTCTATCGCCCAAATTAGTGGAACCGCCTGCCAGAGGGCCTCATGGCCGCAGAAACTGCTGGTGTTTTTAAAAGCAGGCTCAAGACCCACCTTTTTAATTTAGCTTTAATTAGTCACTTACCTTACTTTGTATGTTCGTTTTCTTTGTCTATTGTAGCCAATGTTTTAGCTCAATTTCATATATCACTTCATTTTATAAGTTCTTATTTTTTTAATTAGTTGATCATTTTACTGACTTTTTAATCTTTCTGATGTCGCCAATGTTTTAGTTCAGTTTCTTGTATTCATTTTGTGGAATTCCCAGCAGCGGCTGTCGCCCTCACTACCCCAGGAACTCCCTCCGGACTTTCAGGCGCTGTCGACATCAATCACCTTCACCCACACGGAATAAACTCACAAGTAGTTGTACAAAAGTAACACAGGAAACATTTCTCGAACTCGGACGGGCATAACTCACTCCCACTCTCTCTTCCTAACGGAGATTTAGCACCGCCCCCTTTATTTCCAGCGGTGACCACTTAAACACAGAACAGGTCACCTATGCCTCCAGAGATCCTCACGAGTGACAGACGTTGCACTCTGACACATTTATCGATTAATTTTACAAGCTCTTATTTATTTAACCCTGTGTCTCCTCATGGGGGCGCTCCTAACCCTAACCCTAATAACAATTGTTCTCTCATTGTCAATATTTACAGCCTGTTGTTCTCTGCTGTGTGTGTGTGTGTGTGTGGTTTCAGTACAAGACAAACAACAGCACCAACTAGTGGAGCAACATGAAAACAACACCATTTTCATTGTTTCTCGCGTTTCTGTGAAAAGGGACATTGTTTTCAAATCATTGCCATGAAAACGTGAAACCTTTTGAGAATAAAAACACAATGATGCATTTTCACTTGAAACATTGTGTAAACAGAGCCTGAGTCACCACCTGCCATAGAAAGTAGCCGTTTGCGGGGTGAAAAACCTCGTTTTTAAACAATTTTTCTCACTCTACTCGGGGTGAAACCCGAGCATTTACAGAAAATGTCATTTTGCCCGATTACACGAAAACGGGCCCCAGGCATTTTAAAAAAGTTCCACGTTGGGGGACCATTTGGAAAACATTGCATTTTCAGGGGCTCCGTGCACAAAAGCAAAATCTCCAAACACTAAAAAAGTTGTGTGTTTCCACTTAAAGTGGTTGCTGTGTAAACTTACAGAAATTCACCATGAGGGATGAGATCAGTGGAGCACAGCGCCTCGCTTCCAGTGGTGCCCCGCCAACTAACTAGTCACTCACACTGTATGCAGAATCAAACCGCTTCAGTTTCAAATAAAAAATTTATGTTAGTACAAGTTTGCTGCAGGGACTTTTTAAAGTGAAGGAAATAAGGAACGCGGCTCGACACGGTTGTGGGTGTTGCCACGTTCCTTCATTGTGTAATGCAAAATTTACATTCAGCTTGAACTATTAGATTCTTGTCACTCCCGGTAGGTTTACAACATGTGGGCGTTTATACATAATACTGAGTCGATTTTGACACGTCCTTTAACAAATCCCACATCTCTGATCGAAACTCTGAAGAAATAATGAGAGGCCCAGAACACGGGAAGAAAGACGTGTTCTCTGGAATCCTTCTAGAACATGTGAGACAACTTCCTGAAACATTGTAAAATCTCAGTTTCACCACTCATTGGATTGGGACAACTGATGATAATATCAAATATATCAAATATTATATACTATGAATATCCTATATTATATCAAATATAATATTAAAGTTTTACATAATCAACTAAAAATGGTAGAAGAATAGAGGACCCCCTGAAAGAAGTGCATTAGAATAAATGCAATTCCGACTCGTCTTGGAATTCACGAAAAAAAAAGAAGTCAAAAATCTGAAAAAGTGACTTTTAAAATAAATTCTTTTTTCTCTTCTTTTTTTGTCTTAATCTATAGACCTCCACTATTTCCTGTCAGGACCTCAGAGGGCACCCTGATGTGGAGTCTTCTGGAATCTGCTGTTCTCCTTGCAGTTTGCCGTGGCTCAGTACAGCTGTTGTTGGAACTTCATTAATCATCGTGGCTTCTATTTCCTTCCACGATGGTGAGTGAGTGAGTGCTGGAGAACGTGGACGGACTCGAGGTCCCAATAGAACTGCATGGTAGTCGTCCAGTAAGCAGGGAATGGCCATTCCACCTTTTCTTTTCTTAAGTCTGAATATTCTTAATCCTGATTGAGGGTGTGTGTGTGTGTGTGTGTGTGTGTGTGTGTGTGGGGGGGGATACTTGAGTTCATCTGGTTAATTTTTTAACTAGAAATGTGACCAAGTTCCTGGAGCAGTTTCATCCGTTTTGAGAGTCTGTGTATGTTGTGTTAAGCTTCTCAGTAAATCAACAGCCAATAGAACCTGTTTTCAATCCCCTGGTTTCATTGTGACCCCGTTTATATCTGAGCTGTACCTAATCCATCGACTCAAGGGTCTTATGAACAAGGCCAAGATCAAATTCTGAATTTAAAAAATACATTTGTAAATGTCAGAATTATGAAGAAAAAAAAGTCTATAATTATTAATTCAAAATTCACGAAAAAAGTAAAATATGAAATATGAATGAAAAATGAAAATTGAAAAATCAGAATACTGAAAATAGTTCAATTTTAAAATAAAATCCTGAAAAAAGTCTACATTTTAAGTCAGAATTCTAATAAGAAACAACAACAATAATATTCTAGATTTACAAAATTCTAAGAAATAGTCTGAATTCTGAAAATCAGAGACATTATGAGTGGGGAAAAAAAAAGAAATTCTTAGAAAGGCACTGATTTGTTTTTAGATTTTAATTTCCTGTCATGAACTTGATCATCAAGCACAAGAAAAAGCCTTTCACAACACGGGGAGAGACGGAGAAAAAGCGGAATATTACAGATGGCCTTCCAACAAAATCAAAAATAAAGCCAGAACACAAACTTCCACTGGATTTTCCACTATGAGAAAAGCTACGAAAGAAAAGAAAAATGTTGAGAACATACAGAATTATTATACAGAATCACAACAATACTTTGCACCTCACTCCCCTTCCCGACCCCCCCGTCCTTCCCTC
>OMNM01001569.1:0-13140 GCA_900302745.1 Parablennius parvicornis
TTGATCAGTTCCATTTCTGCAGTGAAACACCTCAATTGGATGATTTCCAGTTGCAACCTGGCCTGAGATTGTGTGTCTAACAAGCCTCGGCATTGTGTAGTAGTGGCCACAGCTGCAGTTGGATGTCTTTGAGTTGCAACAGGTGTACTTGTATTTGGTGACCTTTAACCTGGTCACCTCAGCTTGACGACCTGCCATTCCAGCCACCTGCTAAGGTCAGAGCTCTGCAGCCAAGTTATTTTTAGAAAGAAAGTGTAATGTTGGGTCTGCAGTAGTAGGATTACTCACTGAAAGTAGGATTACAAACTCTACAATAGAAATATTTGATATACAGGTGAAAGAACTCATGACAACACTTGACATTCTCCCTTACAGATGAGTGCTTTATTTTTTTTTTTATCATTAGCAGCTTTTATAAAGTGCTATCTTCTCTAAATTTATCATCCATCAGCAATGTTATGAATGACAGTTTGAGTGCTACCCGGCAAACCCAGGCTTGTATGAAGCTGCTTTTCAGCCCTGCGGGGAAACAAACTAAAAAACCGAGCTATCAGCTGAATTCTCAAAGAAACTTTTTCCTACAACCGCGCCTCCATTTTCCCTCCTCTTCACCCCCGATGGGCTAATTTGCGTTGACTTTTTCAGGCTTTGGCAGATTTGGAGTCATTATTTGAAACCTCCCTGTACGTCTTATGCAACCTTTTCACATGGTGTTGTCTGAGGTGCCGGAGTACATTTTCTTTTCTTTGATTTTTATTTGGATCTTCATTTTGTTTGGGCATTTGTTAGAACCTGTTCACCTTGGCCTACTTCCTGAAGTGCTGTGTCAGAGCACCATATGTGACGCTGCAGCGGCTCAGACGCTGCTGTTTTGGGGTGCCTTGTGATCCTGTAATGACTGTTGTTGGCTTTTTTTTTTCTTCCCCCTGCAGCTTCAGACTTTACTGTACCAGAAGTCACGGAGTTAAAACACAGACGTACTTCAAAAACCAACAATGTTTAATAGTTGTGTTACAAATTGAAACTAGTGCAATTTACAGAGCTTCCAACAATCCTTATCGGACATAGAAGAGCAGCAGTAGCAGGATTCGCATGTTCAGTATCAATGATTGTTTTATGGTGAACGTGTCTGAAATACATTTGTGTTTTCATTGGCAGCCTAACGTTGGGAGATAAGCTCACAGTTCTGTCGCCATGACGCACTCATCTGGCAGTTGTGATCTTTCTAAAATGGTCACAGATTTCATGGAGCAAGAATCTGGCACTGTAATCTAGTATATCAGTATATTGCAATAGTGTTTACAAGCTAACAGGGTGCATGTTTAAATCCAGTTCATTCATATTTGCATACATGCATACTGTATTGACACACATGTAAACTGATCAGCGAGGTTACATTTGGCCAACAAACAACCAGTAACTTAATGAAAAACACTGAACTCCAGGGAAGCGATTAGCAGTACTCTACACGGAAGATATTTCTTTTTTCTTTTTTTTTTCATTTCCTCACTTTAAAACATTCACTTATGGGCATATTGCAGTTTGCAACATTTTCTTTTAATTTCACTTAATTTTCGGGCTGATTAGCAGAACATGTACATTTATAATTATTACTTTTTTTTCTAACTATACAATCCAAATTAAAAAGGTATTCATCTAAGATAATAAAAAGTAGATAAACTATTACTTGACTGCCTTACCAAGGTACAAAGAGGAAGATGATTTTTTTTTTTTTTTAACAAACTTTGGAGGCAGTTGGATTGCGCAGAGGGAGAAAAAGCTACCTGACTGGGAAACCACACACAGACTCACAATAACTCCTCTTAGACAGTCTGTATCCTATCAGCCGAAGCAACATGACACAACTCGACTGCAGCACCTGTTTCTGCAGCCAGCCCATCTACTCTGTCACCACTTTGACGCAGGCTGGCAGATTTCTCACACTCTGTCTGCCTTTTCCCCGCATTTTGTCATGCAGTCACTATCATTACAGACATTACATTAACGCTATTGTCGTCATCGCCGACATTACTGCTGAATGAGAATAATAAACTGTTCTTTAGCCACACAATAGCCCGCCCATGTTTTAATTATTCTATCCTGAAGTGGACCTGCCAAACACAGCGGACAGCTAAAGGTCTGCTTCACATAGTTCTAGTACAGTTGCATCTGATTGACCGAGCACAATTCTAGCATCCATTTGAAAAGAATCCTGCCATACGAGCAGAGAAAAAAGCTTCTTCCTCATCCATCTCATCCTCCTCTTCCTCCTCCTCTGCATTCGCCGGCTGCTGGCTTCCTAACACAGTATTAAGCCACCCACATCCTCTCACCATTCTCCATAAGAGGAGAAGTGCTGCAGCCACCCACATCGGTCTCCAAAATACCTGGTAGAAGAATGTGTGAAACGAGTGTTGTTTTGATTACCGCTCTTGTTAATTTTTCCTCCAAATATGACGTACTGGCATACAGATATCCTTCACAGTAGAGACTGTGCTGCTTTGTAACCATCTGAGAAATCCTGAATGCATACCAGCGGAATGAGGTGTATCTGCGAATGCCTGGAGGACTGTACTTGGCCCGGCAGCAGAGATGTCAGATAGCCACCATATGGCTTAGTCTGATTTTTATAGAGCTATATGTTTATCTAAAGCACAGGCAGGAGTTGAGGAGCACCATTATAGTTGAGGCTGTGCCTTTGCACCGGATTTAGGTTGTCGAGATACTGGAATAAAATTACAGGACTGTGGGGGCTCTGGCACAGTGATGATTGTAATCTTGTCCATGACCAATCTGCCAGCTCTAGTTCCTGCTATGATTGTTGCGTATCTGTCTTGGTGTGATCATTGTGGACTTGTGTAGGATGGAGATGGTAGCTTCACAGCCCTCCGCGGCATGACTATAGGTGACTCCGTCCATCTGGCACCCAAAGATATTTCCGCGCTGTTTGTTGTTGGCATGCTCGCTGGCATCAAAAATGTGTGTTTAGCCCTGTTATCCTCAGTTGCCATGGAAAGATTTATTGCATAATTGCTGTTATTGGTAATGAGCAGAAGAAGGACTCCAAAAAGAACCTGATTCTAGACTTTGCACATGAGTCAGGACGAAGCCGTGCCAGTTCACCATCTATCGTTTCGGTTCCAACATCTTTCGTGATCAAAGTCAATTGAGCTGGGCTCTAGTGCGAGCACCTTGGAAAGACTGCTCGAGAATCCTGCTGGTACATGTCTAAAGAAGAGTAACGTAAATTAACAAGTGAAGTCATAGCATTAGAATTTGTCACCTCCGATGTTGGCAGACAAACTGGCACCTAATAGCAGATAGCAGATGTTTTTAATCAGCGTACAGGTGTTCATAAGTAACTGTTTTTAATGCATATTTGTACAAATAGACAATTACTTGCATGTTTTTGAAAAATGTATTCCAATGTGCGTCACATTGTGAAATGCCACTTTAATTACCTCGCATGCTGGAGTGAGTCATTTGAACTGATCTCCGTCTTTCCATGACGAGAAATGAGCATGTCAAACCCAAAAATGCTGAGGGCAGAGGAAGAAAATTTGTTTCACAACCAAAATTGAAAGTCGATCATCAGACAGCTGCCAAAAGAAGCAAATATTTCTCCTACTGGGTCACGAGGAAGAATGGGATGTTTTGCGGAGCTGCGGAGTGACCACGGGTGAAGGAAGCCTCGGGCACAAAGACATGCCTGCATGTATGGGCTCACTAATTACCATTCGCTAAACAGAGACTTGGTTACTAATGAATACTGCTGTAATGCTACACAACATCTGGACAGACATATGATCGGTGTTCACTGAGGAAAGTGGAGGCTGAAACTATGCAGTGGATTTTCAGTTTGAAAGCCATGCTCAGAATCTTTATTTGGGCTTCATCCTGGTAATAGTGGTTCACGTAACTTTTATTGTTACTGTTGTTTTAATGTTTTGATTTCACAGCTGCTCAGTTACAAGAGATTGTCGGTGTGTGCTAGCATATAGTCAATTAAATACTTGCAATCAGTTTTCGACATGGTAAATCAGTGTTCCTGTCAGGATGCCGTGACAGCTGAAATGATAAAGGTCATTCAGTTATCTTAGACTGAATTAAGAAACCAAATCCTAAACTGATTTGTCCCCGTCTCCCTCTCAGACTCTGGTGAATGACTCTCACTGAGACAGCATTCTACTATTGTCTAAACAACCCTCCGGAGACAAGAATAAGTTTATGCCGGCTTCATAATTTCCATGCTCGGATCACAAAAGGGCACTTGTTCGGCCCTCTTGTCTCTTGGATATTTTCTTGTTGAGGGTTAACGGGAGGAGTGGCTCCGTGGACTGTGGCGGCTGACAATCCCACATTGTGTGAACTGGTGCTGATCCACAAAGGAGCCATTGTGGCGAGCGGTGGCCCAGGGAGAGTGGACTGGGTCTCGGTTAGGTGACAGAGAGGTGTGGGTCTGTGGGGGCCTGGGTCTGGGGGCTTCGAGCCGCGGTGGCTGGGCCGGAGCAGGGGCGTGTATTGATGCCCAGCTGACACAGCGCGGGAGCTGGGAGGGGACACACGTGTGAGAGGGGTCCCGTGCTGCTCGCCGCAGACCTCCGGTGGAAAAAATACTCTGTCTTGACTTTTACTGTAACTCCAGCTACTACACTCTAATCTCTGTTATAGGTGAGCAGCTTTGTAAAAATAGGTTTTCAATCAAAGCCTTTCGTCAATCTAATTTATTTTCTAGATCCCAGAGAATCTATTGCGCTGATTATAAAGCCGGGAGCTTAAGCAGCTTGTACAACTGTTCCCAGAATTTGAAATATTTTGCTGTTTATCCTCTTCTGACTCCAGCTCAAGGACAGGCCCACATGTGTGATGTACTCTCCATTTGTTTACTCAGACAGATGGCCGAGCAGCCCAAAGTCAAAGTCCACACAGCCCCCCCTTTCTGTTATGCTACACCGCTGCTGTTCTCCTAGACCACCAGTTCAGGACTTAATCTCTCTTCAGTCGCCCTCCACTGTTCCTTCTCTCTGCCTTCAGACCTCGTCTCCATGTGAGAGTGACAGGCCTCTCAGGTCAAGCTGACGCCAGTCTCTCACTGCCCCGTCTGAAGCAGGCCCAGGTCCTCGCCCAGCTGTCCCGAGGCCTGTTTGTCCGTCTGGGTGTCAAGCCCGGCTGTTACCCTGGCCTCTCACCTAATGTCAAGAGCCCTTTAGTGATTTTTAGAGAAGTTGAGCCAAAACAATGGCTGACTGACCCTCTGTCTTTGTGGCACTATCATTTTACCGTGGTACATGACAGGCTTTAAAGGTCACGTTGCTTCAGTGTTTAGGTCTCATATTAGTAAGACTCAGGTCAAAACCTGTTGAGACAAAAATGCCCAATGGGGTGCACATTAAAGTATTACAATAGTATTAGCATGTACAATGTATATATCGCAAAAAAATGACTTGAATTACATTAAAATGTTTCTATGCACTTTGCTTTCATGCTAAATGTAAACGCTTGCATTTATTGCATATCACAGTAGTACACACAGGATCACATCATTCTGTTTTCCCACCCCAGTATCATACATCAGATCCATTCTGATCTAAATCTTCCTATACTCTAAATGTTGCAGTACATTTTGTTACAACATGGCCAATGCTGAAGGAGACGAGAATGAAAGTGACACTTCACAGTGACCGAGTAAACAGGGCCTCTCGTCCAGCCACAGGGTGGGATTACCACAAACTGTTAACGATTGACTACTCTGTGTCCACATGAGAGGCCCTCCACAGGCGTAGATTGCTCTGTTGTTGACAAGCTATGCTCATACTGACAAAAAAATCAGATCCACCAATCACATTTATTTGGTCACTGGCAAACCTTTTAATTTTGTCCCCAGCTCTATCTCCTAATGTATGCTGATTTGCAGGAGGCTGTAATTTATCATCTGTGGCCTGGTGTGATACTTTACTGTCTATCATTTTGTCTGTAAATTTAGAGGAAGGACTCAAATGCCGTATGAATAGTCGCCCATTCTCAGTGGGCTTTGTTACACAGTAGGCATATACTTTGGTGAACAAATATAAATCCTAAAGTCAATTTAAGATTATCAAGGATTCTACCAAGACTTGGAAAAGCCATTTGAAGGTCACATGGAGGAAATGTCCCATTTCTTGGACTTGTCATATTGATAGCAATAGCTTATGTAAGATTAGTTTACTTTAGGAATCACTACAGAATTTTGTTATCTGATGTGCCTAAAAAAGCCGTATGTTGGGAATGACTGGTTCACCTGGAGCAATGCGGCACCATCCACTGTGACTAGATTATCTTATCTGTCTTGAGCTGAGTTGGCATGTGTTCTTCCACTTTAAATGATCCGTACCTTTTCAAAGCCACAGTGTACATAAATAAACCTGCATGTGAAACCTCATGTCATTGTGCACAGCGTAGTATTATTGTGCAAGCCCTGTGATCACGTTATTTATGGCTGACAGATGGCATCAATAGCAGTGTATGTAGCTGAGTTTGCACTTCGCACCTTGGAGTCAGACAGATTGAAATACAAAGCCGTGCACTGACCGTATGAACTTGTACCGTTTATAAAATGAAACCGACGGCCCTTTTGTGGGCGTGTTCATTCTTTTGTCGTTCATTATTCCTGTTGTTGTAGTTACAATGTGTAGCAATCACAAATTGGCATCAATCCATACAAAAAAAAAAATCATGACTGTTCAAAATCTGGGTGGTTATGCTTTAAATATATTACAATTGCATTTGATTGTATAATAATATCACTATTACATCATATGGTACAAATAGCTTCTATTGTACTATTGCACACTTCATCTGCTGCTAATGGAGTAAAACTGTTCAACAAATAGTTTTTATATATGTGTGCAACACTATTTAAGCTATATTCATCAACTCAATTTGAGCTGAACAACTAAGATTGATGTTCGCATGGAATATTAGAAAGGATTACACTGAGTCTAACGTAGCTGTGATCAGTTGCCTAACTTTCAGAGCAATACTGTATTTTAAGTGGAGGTATTGTGTAATTACTGGATTTCAAATGCAAAATCACATATCACAAGTCACTAAAGCATCAAAGCGGGGACTGACGAGAACATTTCTCTTGTTATATCAACGTGTGAAGAGCCAAGCTTGGCATGAAAATTTATGCCGGGGCGGACTGTGTGAGAAGACAGACCATGTGGAGGGACTGGTGGGCCCGTCTGCTCACTTCCTCATTTAACATTTTCTCGGTGTGTCTCTTGTATGACCCTCCAGCCCAGCACGCTGCCCCAAGGTACCATCAACATGAACCAGTGCTCTGACGTCGTCGACGGCGAGTCCAGGACAGGTCAGAAGAACTCACTGTGCATCTTGACCCCTGAGAAGGAGCACTTCATACGAGCCGAGTGTAAAGAGATCATCAACGGGTAAGACCACTCGTCTATCAGCATCAGGTTTTCACATCAGGCCCACAGTATGCTTTGGCTTCAGGTGGGCAGTGTGGGTTTTTGGTGCTCTGTGGTTGAGTCAAAAGGAAATAGTTGTGTGCAACTGCTGCTGCAGCCAAAACTGCTCTGCCCCCTGCTGCCTCCTCTGGGCCGTGCTGTTCACAGAGTTGTAATTCACACTGCAGTGACAGTGCACATTCTTGAACAGTCCTCCCTCGCTGCTGCTCCGACCCTCTTCCGTGTGTCTACAAATTCACATTGGCCAAGACACCGATCTCATTACAAAAAGCTTTAATCTTCATAATTCAGGCGTCTTTTATGCCTCTCCTCTGCTGCTGCACAGTCAGTGTGTTTCTGCAGTGCACTCTCCCTCTCTGGCTGTAGCGTACAGTACACATTACGGCTATTCTTAGGGAGCTGTGACTCACAACACCCACTCTTCGTTATGCTACCTGCTCAATCACTGTGCACCCACTCTCCCCATCATCTGGCTTCCATGTGTCGGTACCGGGTGATCACACAACCATATAAGCCCTCACAAGCTTTACAATAACTGACGATGAAAAAAAATTACTGCTTGGTGTTTTCAGCTCCTCTTAAAAGTCTTTTGTACATTTTGAAAGGCACCGTGTGTGGGCAGCTATTTGTTTGGAATTACGTCACATGTTCTATCTATGATCTTTTATAGAGCCCTTCATTTTTTACAGTGAAGTAGATGGGTTGGAATAATATCGAGATAATGCATGAGTGCTTTGTGCTACAGTCACTGTTTTGATTAAATAAATATTTCTCCTGTTAACGTCCATATAATGCGTGACACGCGTGGTACAATCCAGTGTGTTTGTGAAAGGGTCAAATAAAGATTCACTATGTCTTATCTTTCTCAATAAGGCCATCATCAATGGTTCATGAGGTTGACTAGTCATTTTTTTAGGTTAACACTCCATTACAGCTTTAGATGCTGTGTGACATGAAAGCTCACGTTGATCTTGCTTTTATTCACATGAATTAATTTAAAATAATACAAAGTGATTTTGGGAAAAAAACAAACGTGGTTTAGTCTCGTCTGCATTTTAATGAAACTGAATTTAAAAAAAAAAAATAAAATCAATAAATGTGACAGTTTGTGCTGTTCTGTGTAGCTGATGAAAAATGTTCATTTTCTGATGCACACTACCTAATTAAAGGTAATCTATTAAGCCTCTATTAAGCTAATGAGGTACGACCTTGATTGAAACGCCTTCTTAGGAAATGTTAATTTCCACAAGATTAAGAGAAGCAATTATGTATTTTCATTCACCAAGAAAAGGGCAATTAATGTTGTCATTTCTATTAAATGAATTAGGGTGTAGTGTGGTTCATTTATGAGAGAGGTTAATGTTTAATTTGCTCTGGTGCTATTACATGATTCTGGAATTCTTACAAGCACATATTTGTTCAAAGAAGTGTGGTTCACTCTTCCCTACTGAGAACTTTGTCATCTATTGATCCGCCGCGGATGCAGAGTTTGTACAGTCTGCGTTGAGCGTGGCACTAACACTTGTAGTGTTTCACCATTCGTAGGTGGCAGGAGGCTCTCACTGTGTACCCCAGGACCAACAAGCAAAACCAGAAGAAGAAGCGCAAGGTTGATCCACCCACTCACCAGGTACTGCATCTGTTCGCGCTGTTCTCAGTAGAACACTTTCATCTTCTTACGCTGAACGAGGCAACAGCAGTGAGCAGATGAAGGTCACGCTTTAAGCTTTTCTGATATTTGGTTTTGTGTTCTGTATACGGTTCATGGTCCGGTATGTATATTGTGGTGTATTTGTACTGATTTCTCCAACAATTATCCTTCCGTCTTCTGACCACCTTCCAACTGAAGGTCACCGGGGGCTCGAGCTCGACCTACATAAGCTGTACGCCCTGGATGAGTCGATCACCAGGCAAACGCAGAGACGCATACAATGAACCTTATTCACAACTACAGACACTTCTTGCGACCAAATAAGGTGTCAATAAATATTTTTGGACTATATAGAAGAAATACCATCTGCACACAAGGAGAACATACACACTCTTTACACAAAGGCTCCTCAACCCAAACTGGGGATATTCTCACTGTGAACTGAAAGTGCTAACTACAACAGCTACCCTGGGGGAAAATACTCATATCCAATTTTCAAATACATCCACTATTAGCTGAAATGTTTCAAATGACACATACTGAGCTCCTGTTGTGCTCCTGACAAGGTGGCTATGACCCCACATCTGCTCTGCCTTAGATTGTGAACAGCTTTCAACATCAGTTTTGTTATTGCTGTGGAACAACAGTAAGAATATAATGTACTGAAGGATGACCTCTGCTGTGGAAACTAGCAGTATGGAGGCTTTTTATTCCTCTCCAAGTACAGCAGCTTTTTTTTTTTTTTCCTCACTGCGGGTGAGAAATGAATGTTGTTGTTCTGCCAGCCACATGCTCAGGAGTTTATACGTTCTATATTTGCATTCTTCAGTCACATGAGGCGTCTGTGGTTGTACACGGTATGTCCACTTGAGTCGACGTACGGCAGCTCAAGACATCGAACACTCGACCGTTGTGATTCGCGAGGTTTAAGTCGAGTAAACGCAACACTCTGAATAAACTAAAGCACATCTAATGTGATGGAGACTAAACAATATCACAAGGTATTCAGTGTTACTGAGCTATGAAAACATTCCTGAACAAACAATCCACGGCAATGATGACAGCTGCCTGCTACCACAACATTCAGCAGGAACTCTCAGCAATGTGTCCGTGATCTTCTCGCATGTGAATTTGCCACTGGAGCCGGTTTCCTTGTCATGTCTCACAGCTGCTGTCTCACCTGTCAGGCTTTTCTTGCCTGTGCGGTTAATAACCTTGCGGGCCTGATCAAAGCTGTCATTTTTTTCTGAAGAGGGTCACAGTCAGGATCTTGCATATATTTTCTGACCTGGCTCGTAACAGCACTGAGCCCTCGCTGTCTTAATGCAACGTATGTTAATATTTGTGAGCCTGTGAACGCAAACTTTGGGACTCTGCCACTAAACTCTGCCAGTGCTGCTAATTAACTGCATTCCCTGCTTTGTAGAGGGGCCAGCAAGAAAATTTTGATTTTCAGAATAATAAAGCACCTTGAATAAACAGAAGTCACTGAGGAAAACGGATCAGATGGTATTGAGGATCTACACACTGCAAAGTAGCTTAGTCTAAAAGTGAGGCGAGCAAACTTTTACGCTATTCGTGTAACATCCTTTATACATACGATGTCCGTCCTGAATTCATGCCGATGAGCATGAAGTGATGAAGCCACCTAAATAAAGGATGCATCTTCCAAGACATGACCAAGTCCCGCTGACCTAATTCAATTGCTTTGAGATGAGTCCTTTATCTTAGTAAGTCAGTGATGTTTGTGTAAGACAATACTACTTCTAGTGTAGTCGTAGCCATATGAAATCATCAACTAAAATAACTGCAGTGCTCAAGGCCCGGCCATATAATCAGGGTTGTTAATGTGTCAGGGCGATGCTTCCTCCACTGCTTAGCTGCCGTCTGTTTCTTTCATTGCCCTTTAGGCTGTTCATTTATTTGGGACAGCAAATTCTCAGTGATTAATATCAACTGTTGTCTTATAGTTTACATTTTCCTCACTTTACTGTGCCAGCAACACATTTAGTGCAGGAGGCTGTCCTCCCATTTTTATATACAGTACTTGAGATATGCACATGCTAAAGCACTCTTGTAAATACCTCAGCGATGTGCTGTGTTTGCCTTGTGGGTAGTGCCCTCCAATCTAAACATCCGACCTTGTGTGCACACGTACCAAGAAAAAAAAAAAAAAGATGACTGTTTCTTCAATTGTAACTGAAAGAAATCTGAATACTTTCCTACTCTTGTGTTGGCTCCACAGAAATAAAATGTATTTAATATTGTAGCTGTGATATATTTCAGAGTTTTGTCTTTTTTAAACAAAACAAAACATTTACAATATAAAAAAAGGAAAGGAATGCTGGTCACGTCATGAATACAGAAAAAGGGACGAGGTTTTCTTTTATTGATTACAATCAACAACACAGAGCAAACATTGACGTCAAAGAGTTTTTTTTATTTTTTTTTTGATTGGCAGGGTGGAATATCTGCAAGCCAGGGTTTTTCAGCTGAAGACATGAATGGACATCCAGTGAGTTCAGCTTGGCCAAACTTTTTATCCTGCATCACATTTGAAAAAAATCCCGTTCTTTGAAATCCCATTTTACAATTACAATTATAATCTCAATCAGTCCGGGTGAAGGGTGAAAAAAATGGACACCATTTTTTGTCTTCCCTCTCTGATAGTGGAGGAGTGATTCTTAGCCTGCAGCATGTTTTCTGTTTGTGGTGATCTGAGTAGACTGAATAAAAACGATTATTTTTCATGGGTTGCCTTGCTTTGGAAATCTTTCTCTCTCTCATAAATCATTTTTGTGCATCTCACGATCACTGAATGAATTTCTGATTTGGAGAGGTGCTCTCACACTTTTAATTCAGTGTCTAAATTTGAATCAAACAAAAGTTATAAAATTTTTACCCTTGAAATTGTGTTTCTGTGTAATTTCCTTCTCCAGAATGTCCTTGTGCTGTTTTGTTCTTTGTATCCCTCAGTGTTACAGGTGTGTTCACCATGAATGAGCTCTTTGTTCTTTGTCAAGCTGTTCATCTCTTACTGCTGTCCTTGTTTCCTCCTTTTCTCTTCCCACAATTTGTCATTTTACTGAAAAGAAAGGCTGTTTTGTTTTGTTTGTCACGCTGATAATGGAATCACATGACACATAAACAATAAAGTAAAAAGGAAACAGGCCAGTAATGTTAAACAGGGCATATCACTGAACAAGAGTCAGTTCATTCACACTACAGTGCACTGCAAAAAATCTGAATCATACCAATCAAAAGTGCTCAGTTTCTCTTAAAATATACTTTGTCCCACTTAGAATAACACAGTTACCTGACTGGGCTGCACAGGCTTCTTTCTAGACTCTTCTGAAAAATCTGATGCACATATCTCATTAAAATCATGCTTGTCAGGTTTTTGTATCTTTTATTTAGTTTCACTAGGTGTTTAAACTAGAAACAGTTACTGCGTGGTGTTATTTGACACATTTATGAGAGTTTACCTTGGAGTAAGCATAGAATATAGCACATTTACATTCAGAGGTCAGGATTTTAAACGAATTTCCAGCATCTGTGTTGTAATGTTTATATTAAAGTGTTTTATTCCTTCTCAAACTCTTTCCTTCTCATTTTCCTTATTGTAGTCTCTCTGTGACCTTACCTCCCATTATGTCCTCCCCTCTGCCAATCCGCTCCTTCCAACCCGAACCATTACTCAGGAGCCGGGCCCCGCCAAGGTAACCGTGACCAGCAGCAGCAGCGGAGGCAGCATCCCATGCCTGCCCAGCAGCATCGCCAGTGCCGAGCGCGTCCCGATGAGCCGGGCCTCGCTGTGGCAAGAGGAGAGCCGCTGGAGCCGGGCCACCATCCCCTGCAGCCGCAGTGCCTCCTGTATCAGCCAGCTGAGCCAGAGCCAACCGGAGTCCGGTGTCACTACTCAAGATGGTGAGGACCGAGGAGAGGGAAAATCCTCAAACATGCTGTATACAAGGGCCACGTTAGTGATGGATGCCTGTCCAATTTTAGGAATGTGCACTA
>OMNM01001572.1:1334-15651 GCA_900302745.1 Parablennius parvicornis
ACACACACACACACACACACACACACACACACACACACACTTGTTTTAAAGGTCTACTTATTAAATTAATCTCCCTCATTATATTTGACCCTCTGAGCTTCCGTAGACCCCCCCCTCCCCCCACATTACCCTTTTCTCTCTCTCTCTCTCTCTCTCTCTCTCACACACACACACATACACACGCACACACACGCACACACAGATGTTTCACAGGAGTAAAGAGTATGGCCGTCTGACATGACACAATATACAGCTTGCCCTGAATCCCATAAATCTCCATCATGACTCCTCCACCCACACCTCCATTTTTTTAATACTTAATTTTGAGTGTGAATGAAACAGCATCTATCATGATCATTTAGGGCAAATTATCATTCATGCTTTAGCAGACTCCATTGTGGCGTTGGAGGGAACAGAGGAGCTCGGGAGAGCGAGAGAGAGAGAGACTGATGATGTGCTCAGCAGTAGCCTATTTTCTTGAATAGTGGGATGACACAAAAGGAGATCAACTCTGTAGGGCATAAACGCAATAGAGTGGGGAGCAGTGAATGTCGAGAGCTGTTGCTATCTTCATTAATATAAATATCTTTTGCAAAGCTGCAGTGAATTCTGGGTGCGATGTCATAACACCTTTAAAACCTCAACAGTATTTTAGAGTGGGCCTACTTTTTCTTTTTGTTGTCATCACTCCAGAGAGCCGTTCCTGCTCAGCTGGGCCTTGTATTTTCATCTCTCGCACTCGGCTGTTAAGCAACTTCTGAAACAAAGCTAAACAGGAGATGCATAAAAATGCATTAGAAAAAAAATTAAACAATATTCAGTGATGTGATGCTTACCATATTTAGAGTCCCATTTTGGCTCCAGCATGACACAGTGTTGAAATGATGTATCGAGATGCATCTCGCTGAGCTGAACCAACTCTATTATTGGCAAAGCAGGTAAAGTGCTTCAGAACGCACTGTGTCGAAGCCGCCGCCTGTCAGTGTCGTCAAAAGGAGACTGTGTTTTTCTGTTTGTTTGCAGTTTAAGCCATTTAATTTCTTACACTGGATGTGTCAAAACATTTCCCTTTAACAAGGTGCCTTGAGAGCATTGTGGACCCCGAAGCACGAATCACCACACCGAGGTGAAGCTCTTGTACCTGAAGATTCACTGCTAGTGCTACGCTGAGGAGGACATATCTTTTACACAGAAGAGTTATTCTGCGGTTTCCAGCAGAGGAAAGTGTGTGTTCTCACTCCTCTGTGTCATCCTGGCCTCCATGTTTTGGTTTTTAATACTGTGCGAGACATTTTTAGAGTCTGTGCCCAAAATTAGCCTCAAAATCTACATATGCCTGCGAGTGGGGAAAGGTTCAAAAAGCAGTCATGCAGAAGTTTGTTTCTTTTCATGAAACATACATGGAGGATTTTTTTATCTTGCACCTCTGTTGAACTAACTTCAGAAATGTTGCAGCCATTTTTTGCACATTTACTGTGACGGAGACGCATCAGTGTCTCTTTGGTCATGAAAGATATTTCGCGACTCACAGAACCACTGCTGTCACATATACTCGAGGTTACTCTGTGGTATTAGACGTGTTGTTTGCATAGTCAACTGGTGACAGGCTTTAGAGTCACAAACATGGGGATAAAGCCTACTAAGAATCTTCACGTTCTCCCCTTTTCTCTTCTCCTTTGTGGAGGGCTTTTACATATTGAGGATTTTAGGTGGGAGTACAAACACAAGATTGCAAGCTGGAGCTTATGAAGAATGATTATAAAGATGCTTACAAAAAATAAAGCAGAGTTAGCAGAGACCTGTGGGTGGAATGTGCCCCTTTCTGTCCTGCATTGTAGCTGCATTTGTCCTGAAGGAGGTATTGACATATCCTGTGATAAGGGCTACAGCAAATAATCCCCTTATCTGTACAGTTTTTGGTTGGAGCTCAGAATTCACGTCGTTGACAAGCTTCAGGCTTGAAAATATCCCCTCGCTGTTGGGGTCTTTCTTGAAACTTTAACAGCCCGGCGAGTCACCGAGCCTCCAGCGTGGCCTTCAGCTGTCATCTCCTGAGTGAGGGATTTTTTTTTTTTTTTTCAAAGTCAAATGAACCTGCTGCTGCCCTGTTTGTCTTGCGCTTCTGGAGATAATCTCTTAGCAACAACAACCATCTCCAAACATTTCATTGCACATGTGGCTGGCAAATTTAACCCACTTACCCGTTCACTGTTATTCAAACGTGGAGTCCGGCGCCGTGCTCTCACAGTGGCTTTTTTTCTACATACCATCAGGTCAAATGCCGCGCTTCTGGAGAGAATGAAAATGAACGTTTTCCTTTTTCGTTTTCCCGGGAATTACCAATAAAAAGGACTGAGTGACATATGATAATGAGTCATTTGAACCCCGCTGATCTTCTGTATATTGATGTGTGATAGTGCCATCTCAGACGCAAGCTAATAACCCAAAAGCCTCTTACAAATGTGCACTGTTTAATCATTTAATCAAAACACAGTCGGTGTTCTCATTTAATGAGTTAGTGAGCCATAGTGATATTAAGTAGGGTTTGACTAATTTACGTTTTTAAACTGATGGTTTCAGAATATAAGTTGACATGTATACAGGCTGTTTTATGAAAACCCTTTCGTGGCTAATCTCTTTTTTTCTATATATATATTGTAAACACCCTATTTTTATTTTTGGATTAAGAAGGAGTCACACAAATTCTCTAGTTTAATGTGAAGCCATAATGAATCTTCCTGAGCTCACGATGAACCGCAGAACCTTCTTTAGATTTACTGAAAATGTAATCAAAAAAGAAGTTGGTTTAACATTTGTACAAAATGTTTAAACAACAATAGCGATCTCGTAAAAGTGTTTCACTTTATGAGCAGCAGCTGCTGCTTTAACACTAACACTGAATCTGTTGGCGGTTTGACCTGCATATGGGCCACTGACTAAATGGTTCTAGCTTGTGCACACCTGCTTCAGTGAATTTTTAATGGTTTTAAAGTGTTTCCATCTGCTTCAGATTCCAGATAAATCGCATCCAGTTCCAGCATAGTCTCTTAAAACTTTATGGATAGGACTAAGTAATCGGATTGGAATAAATCTAGAAAAAAAAAACCTGACAAATGATATTCTCATTGCTCAGGCAAGGATTTGTATTTGAAAGTAAGAAAAAAAAAAAGTAAACCTGACTTTAATCAATCTCAAAACTTGTGTTTTTTTCATGACTTAAAGGCAGATAGTTTAGATGCTGAAAATCGGGATAATCTTCATCCTACTTGAGAGGTGGTTTCAGGGAGGATTTAGCGACATGACAAGCATAATGGAGCTGTAACCAGGAAATTGCAATCTATGCGTATTGGGTATGAATTAGCATTTCATGTTTCTATTTTAATCAAGGAATCTGTCAAAACAGTTTCATCCCAAATGCCTCTGTTGCAGATGGTGGAACCAGCTGGGCGCCTGATAAAACGGTCCTCCAATTTCATTCTCCTTTTAAAATAGTTGTCTTATAATTCATGTTCCCGTAGCATTGTGTTTTACTTTTGGATTGTGGCTGTCATTCAGAAACAGCTTGCATCCATCAAAGAAGCAAACTCATAGAAACAGTGTTTTATCCAGCGTTTCTATTCTGTCCGCAGACAGCTTATTGGCTATAGAGAGGGCTGGTGTTCCAAACATCATTAGTTTAATTTACAGTCAGATAAAGGTTAAAGGGATGTCAAGCAATTTTCATTGATCTGTATTGACAGACCGACAACAACATCCAGAGGTCTCAGTGGGCAATGATTGAGCCAAATGAAATAGGCACATTTTGCCAGTGAATAGCAAAAGCTATCAAGTTTATGGAACGAGCCAATAGAACTATCACCAGGAGGTTAAAAATAAAAAAAACATTGATTACAGTTCTGTGATGAGCTTCATTGGCTCAACGATGTGAAATGTGGTCAGCTTCGCTTGTAATTTCTTGTTATTGAGAGCAAAGGATGCATGGAAAAAACAATTATTCATGCAGATACAGTCAATGGAGATTTGTTTTTGTCACTTTATGGTGCACCCTACTTTAACTGCATATTATTTTACCACGTAAATATCACTGGCATGCACTATAATGGTTACCAATGGAAACGTCTCCACTCCCAACAGATCCCAACAGATTTCAGCTGGGTTTTTTATTTTTTGTATTTTAGCTCCTTTTTTGGTCTCCACCACTCTAGAGATTTTATCTGTCTCTCTTTAGCTGGCAAATACTCCTCGGTGTGCACAGGCTCATAAAACTCTTTAACATAGCTGCTACATTTTACAAAAATGCATATGATATTTAAGGCTTTTAACTTCTTGATATTTTTATAAGAGCTCCAAAAATTTAGTCCCATTTTCTGAATTAGCAATCTAAGTTTACTCACAATGTATTTCCAGACAATTAAAAAAGAAATAGTTCTTGGGTTTTTAAACAAAATCAAATTCTGCTCTGCAGTGCCTGTATTTTAGATTCATAGGCCAGGGTAACATAACAACCGGTAAAAACCGCAATAAAAATATTAGCTTGCAGTGGTAGTGTACATGTTGCTCCTTAACAAATCTAATAGACATGGATCAACATAAGGATTTATTTTCAGAGGTGCCTCAAGCAACTTAATGAAGTAAGTCTAGTATGCACTGTTTCTAATGACTGTTTTGGACTCCAGGGACTCCCTCAGTGAAATGTATGGCACTTGTTAGAGCCACTAACTGCCAGGCAAATAGCACACTTTGGATTGATCAGAGGTTGTTGTTTTTTGTTTTTTGTTTCCTTCCCTCCATCAAACAGCTGCCTGTTGTGGCAGGAATTGAGGTTGATGAGAATGGAGGGACCGGATCAAAACGGCACATTTTCAGGAAGGAAGCCCAAAACGGTGGATTGCACTGAAATACTCTATAGCAGCTGTAAAGCCGGGACATAAATCTGTCCAGATGTATCGTCATTTAAAAATATTTTTTTAACATCAGACAGGGCCATATTTCTCATTATTATCATGGAGATATTCACCAGAGCTGCTTTATATCCTTCAGGTGCTTATCGCCACCCGAATATAGAAAATCGTTGGTCATCGTTGACTAAAAACGCCATATGCTCCCTTTTGGATATCAGTCTTTTCCTCACAGTTGCAAACTCAAGGCTTTCAAGATGGTGGGTGTTTCATTTTGGTTTGTAGCCCCCCCACTGTGTCTATCTGAATACTGTGCTTTTGAATTAGCTTGATTAGTATTTAGCACAACATGTGGCTTTGAGTGTGAAAACATTTCCAGCATCCTGGGAGGCTTAGTTGTTACCTTAAATGATGCCTTTCACACTTTGTCAGTCTGAGTTTTCTTTTTTTTTTTCTTTTATCCGAGCACAAAAAGAGGCTTAGGAGTTACCCGAGTGCAGCCGCACTGGCCTTGTCACTTTGGCCAACTTAACACCCAAACCCATATTCCAATTTTCTGCTTCCACAGACACCAGATTTGGGTTCATACTAATATAACACTGTCCTAGTTAAGACACTCTTTAGCTTTTAAAATCCAATTTGAGTCAGTTTTCCATGGGTATGAGGAGCAGATCAGTCACGTAAAAGCATCGCTATTATTTCATCACAATGTGTCCAACAGGGATCATTGTGAGGAGCTGAAGTCTCGCCGAGTCCATGAAATGTAGCCTCCGCTCTCACATTTCCATGTATCACATATGTCATGGCACAATTAGCACAGTGTGTGACTGCGATGATTAATGCGTTTTTTTTAAAAACAAGGAATCAGCTGTTATCATACGTAACAGTGGAGATAAGGCATGCACAGTTGAGTTTTCATTACACAGTGGCATTTTGGAGCTGCACATTCATTTAAAAACATTTTTTTTACCGTCGCACTATCACCCTGTTGGCGAAAGAGGGTGTAAAAAGAATAGTAAATTTAATTCTCCTGATAACCCAGCAGCTATTATGAAAAAGAAAGGCTGGCAGTGTGTGCAGTGTACCAAGTGTGCCAATGATGTTAAGTCTATAAGGAATTTCATCAGTCAGCTTTAGCCCAAGTAACATGGCTTAATTTTTTTTCCCCATAGTATTTTTTTTCCCTGAAGTTCACATTGAATAAAATTTAGCTTTTAAAAAGAGAACTGACAATTGGGGGTTTTCACTTTCAACCGTGACGTGTGTACAAGAGAAACCTGTTCAAAGATTACAGTGTCTTTTGTTTTGCTACCAAACATTTTTACTGAATCACTTGGGACCTTTTTTTTCCCCCAGTGTCAAATAACGAAGTTCATTTTCATGGTCTGATTATCACCTTGATCTTGTGTCATGCATTGACCTCAGTTTGACACAGAGACTTGATGGTGGGGTTTCGTCTGCTCCTCTCTGGGGTCGTGGACAGGAAGATCATGATGTTTGACTTGGCACGAGTGTCACAGCTGATGCAAGGGTGTCAAACTCATTTCAGTTCTGGCATCACGGACATTATCCACATACTCAACCTAATCTCAAGTGGCCCAGACCAGTAAAACAACTGCATAATATTCCTTACGTAACCACAACTTCTAATGGGACCCCCCCCTCCATGTTTTGGTACAATTCACAAATAAGTACAATGTGGATTTTTTTTTAAAGATGTCTACTGATGCAAAATGACATGGCGAAAAAAAGCTTTAACTGGGCTTTAACTGGACGAAGCTTTAACTTTAAGTGGGCATTAAAAAAAGTTCCAACTAAAAGTACAAGAAATCGCTCAAAATGCTTTTTGCAGTCTTTAGATGTCTTCACATGTTTTACAACTTTGCTCTCACAGTATTTTAATTGCTGCTCCTCTTCCCAAAACTGCAAACCAGAAACTGCAGTAATTACTATTCTGAGCTGAAATCAGCTTTCTTTGTAATTTTAACACTTTGAGATACAATCCTATGGACTGAAACGGACCAATTTTGGCCCCCACGCCTTATGTATGACACCCTTTCCTTAGAGCAATTAGGGCAATGCGATTCAAAATCCCACTTGCAAATCACAAACTCTCTCTGTAATTTTTTAAACTACCAACATTTTTGTCATAGGCCATTTTGTCTGGTTGTGTCTCGTGAGGCCAAACTTGGTCCCATCTTCTCTAAAAAAATCACTATCTCAGATCAAATATTCTTGGATCACAACATACAACCAATGAATGTAGTATTGGTTAGTGATGTAATGTCTGCCAATGATGTAATATATTTGATTATTTCAAATGCAATCAAGTCGATGTAATAATTTGGCAATTGTGGAATAGGATATTCTAGCAAATATAGTATAATAATTTTGCAAATAATCAGATGCGTTATTGTATGACAAAGTACCATGATAAATAAATAGGGCTGTATTTCTTAGAAAAAGTTTTTTGCAGTTTGCCTATCAAAAATAGGTATAGTGGGTAGAAGAGTCATCATATTCATTCATTGAGGATATAAACTTTGTGGCACGCTCTTGGCAAGTTATTACCTTATTAGCTTTATTACATTCAAAATGCCAAAACTGTTGCATTGCTGGCAGTGATTTTGTTATTGACCATTATTACTTCATTGGTTGTTTCATCATACAAAACCTTCATGGTTCAAATCAATCCAGCCTCAATCTGACGGCATGCTAACATGACATGGTCCCACTTCATGCTCATCCCTCAATGTTGCGTTCATAATTAAAGCCGCCACTAGAGGGAGTGCTCCAGCATTTTTAGTTTGTTAAATGATGTTAGCTAACTCTTGTCTGGAGAATGACACCCACTAATAAAGTCCAGGTGAGCTACATCAAGTCCATCCAGGCAACTCTCTCCCTCATCCATATTTGAGAGTTGGCAAGAGTTTTAGAAAATTACACACTTCAAAAATGTGGCTTCTTTTCCATTCATTATGAAAAGGTATTTTTCTGCACCGCAAAGCAGCGCAGAGGCGCACTCACACTCCTCTGGACATAGGCTCTCTCCCCCTAATATTTGTGTCCCCATACAACTAAATGGCATTCTTGACTTTGTTTCAAGGGAAATGTATTTTCTGGTAAATTACGTTTATTTGTGACCAGCAAGGTCGAATAAAAATCTGCCTCAGGAGAGAAATACAGTGTTTTTATTAAAAAAAAAGAAAAAAAGTGAGGGGTGGAATTTTTCCCTTTTAAATCAACAGTGATCTCTTTCTAAAACCTTTTTGGCCCCAGCCTCACAGATTCTCTAGAAAGCAGATCATATCTCAGACATACAACAGTACAACAGTATTTGATGGCCTCGAATGAAAACCCACCTGTGACAAATTACAAATACACCATAAACCAACTTTTCTCTGCCTTTGCATTTTTTACGACTGTAATAGGCAGAAAATACATCATTTAGAAAGCAGTTTAATTGTATGTAGATGCAATTTCTAGCAGACAAGGTAGCTTGTTAAGTGTCACTTCTGTGATTATGCAAATTGGGGAAATTATGTAAATGGGTTAGGTGGAGCTTGTAGATTTGTCAACCAAAATGGCCTTTTCCATATGAGGGAGAACGATGCTGTATGGGTCCTCCTTCTTGTTGTTTTTGGCTTCACTGAGAAAGAAGTGAGCTTTAGCTTTATTTCATTTGAGGGATTGAATCAAATTATCCCTAAAAAAAAAAAAGTCAGAAATAAGATGCCTTTCAACTTCTTGCAGCAGTATTTGTCTACAGAGATGCGATAAGCTGGAACTTGCATGTATATCTGGCGGTGGTCCAATCACAGATTGAGCTCCACCACCTGCAGATATGGTCTGTATTCACACATTGCAAGATTAACAAGGTTAAAAAAAAAAAAAAAAAACAACGAAAAAAACCCGGTATCTTTTCTGTAAGCTTGTTATAGTTAAATGGGTAAATAGCTGTCGACCAGGACACCAGAGTGTCAGAATATGTGATTGCACTCCAGGACGTCATGACCTGTAATCTATGGTTCGCTGCCGTAGCCGAGTGATTTCTCTCCTTTTCTTGTCAGTGCGATAGCCTGCCCTGTCAGCCTGTCTGTCAAAGTCACTGTCAACCTCCTGACACAAGAATCACTTTACTGCTTGATGATAATAAAGTTTTCGATGAAACGTTTTATTTGTGGGGTTAAATTCTCCACCTTGGTTGCACACACAAGGGCAAAACCACAAGTAGATTATGAGCTCAGGGAGATGAGGAGAATGACAATGATCATGTCTTTATCGTGCCGTCTGTTAGTGAGGAGGAATGAAGGCAGCTCGTCGTACCGTTAAGACTGATTAGTATGTTTTAGCATTTGTTATACATTTAGTTGTTTTGGACATGGGTTCTTTATAAAGTTTTTTTTGTTAAGTCTTGTCCCAAAAAGAACTGCAAAATTAGACTCATTAATCCACTATTGATTAGCATTAAGTAATCCATGTCTCCATTGTATTCGCAAATGGTGTAACTTTGTGTTTTTTCCTCCATCAGAGGTCTCTGTTTGCTCTAATTTGTAAAAACACGGCACCCTGGAGCCTTCCTGGGGCACTGACTTCTGTTTTTATTGATTATGCTCTTGTTGCCCCCAACCCCCCCCGCCCCCCTTTTTTTTTTAATGTTATTTAACCCGTTTGTGAAGCGCAGTGTAGCTGTGAATGAGCCATGCAGAAATAATTATTACTTTAATTATATAATTGCAGAAGCACTCGTAAATCTGTTCGGCAGTAATTGCATTTTTATAAAGCCCAGGACTTGATTTAAATGCTGCGCTGTGGTGCTTAAGTAGATTTTTATACTCACGCCAGTGCACCAGGATATGCTGCTTACCTTGGAGATACACACACCGATTTGATAAATCCGTAAACAAACAGATATCTGCACTGTGTGGTTGTTTCCCTTTTCCTGAATCACAAGCGTGTACTAATAGAAGCCCATAAAATATGACATGGTGATCAAACATTGTGGAATATGACAACATTAAAACAAGTGAACACACTGCAATTGACTCAGCCCTCCTGATTAAGTGGTGTATTTAAAACAAATCATCAGTAAAGCAACCGAGATGTGTCTTGCTGTAAAGTCAGTCGGGTTTTTAGGGCGTCATCAAATGATGCCACCGCCTGCTCATGAATCTTGGACACGTGTTGATTTTCGCCAGATTTCCGCATGAATAGGACCTTGATCACTCAATGATTTAGTGTGTCAGCGTCAAGTCAGTTTAATTTTTTTCCCCCCCTTGATGTGATCTTGTTGGAATCTCCGCCAGCCAGTGAGATGTGGACGGCCAAAAATATTCCCCAAATAGGCACAAATCATCCAAAATATATTACTCCAGGTATGACGCTCCCGTCCGCCCGGGCGACAGGTGCCGCCTCAGCCAGACGGTGCTTGTGGGGATGTGGGACTTTTTGAAGCCTCTTGTCTTCTTCTGCCAAGCGTAGTTTTTAACTGCACTGAGCGTCACATCAGAAAAACATATGTTGACCTGCCACTGGTGCTCAAAGACGCATGATCAAGACTTAATCTCTCGTCACAGACTTCTGAAGAGCAGCCGCAGTATATGTACGCCCTCACGTCACATATCTGAATTATTTCACAGTCAGTGGGTCTGTAGCATTGCTGTCTGCTGAATTGACAACTTCATTGCATTTAAACACGCAACGGGGTCTTCTTAATGTAAATGTTTGGCAATTACGTTAAAAAAAAAAAGAAGAAGAAAGAAAGAAAGATGACAGGACAATTACATGAAGAGCCATGATAGGATGTCACTACACTGATGAGATGGAAATAATAATTGAGCCTCCTCAGCTCTCTCGCAGCCTTCAGCGCTGATGGATTTCCAAACTTATTTTATTGAAGTCCTAATTAATAGCTGTTGTTAGCATGAAGGATGCTCCCCACCACTCCTCAGCTGCAAATCCTACTAATATGGTTTCGCATCATTTTCAGAATTCATTGAATTCTGCCGTTTTTGTAATGTTTAATAGCAGTCAAGCAAAGAATGGCCGGATATTAAGTTGTGACTATAACTTCATCATTTTGTGTCCCATCAGAGAGGAGTTGATAATATGATTAATTGATCTTATGAGACGACAGAAGTGTGCAATGATTTCATGCCGTGATCGCAAAACCCTTTGCAAATGTCAAAAAAGTTATAATACGACGTTTTCTAAAATCTATTACTAATATATTTATAATTGTTATATATTTCCAAGCTGGATTTATTGTCTCAACTTGCATGCATTTGACATTTGTCACAAGGACGTGCATTTGACATTAGCCTGCCGTAATTATGATTAACATCCATTCCGAATGTGGTGAATAGGACCAACCTCCACACATCACCTGTAAGTGAAGACAAGGACTGGATGTTGCCCAGAAGCCACCGCGGAGCAGATCCCTTCTTACCTTAGGGGCAATCTGGAGGGCATTTTCTGTGCACTTAATTTCGGTTGAATCATTCTGTTGCAAACCATAATTGTGATTTCATGTTTCATATCTGTCAATTTGTGAAAAATATTTGTAGATGAAGCATGTGTTTTACACAAAAGACTTAATTTTATTGGGCAAAGGGGGGAAAATAAATGTCCATAATATATTTATAGAGTGCGCTATCACAAGACAGATCTTTGCAGGAGATGTTAGGTCATTCCCAAATAGGTCGTTTGGTTTATTGATTTAGTTTTCTTTGTATCTAAGAGATGATGATTTAACCTTGTGCCTTCAGCTTTGTTGTGACTCGCCCAGCTTAGAAAGATTACTGTCGTGACTTCCTCCCCGAGAAGTGATTCTGGACTGGAGCTCATTCAAACATGAGACCGACATGTCAAATTGGCAGCACATTTACATTATGATGTGCATGTCTTAAAAGGGCTCGAGCGCGGAGGCATGAAAGGAAACAGAACACAGCACATGGACGCACATTTCTATGGTGTAAAGAAGAGGACTGTAAATGCAGCTTCTGCACACATCAAGCTCAAACATCATGTGACATAAATGAATGTAACCACTCGGGAGAACTTTGATTTAATTCACAAGCCGATGAAATATTGTAATTTTTTTTCTTCTTTTTTCAGCAATATGAAGTTTTGGTGTGTTGTTAAATGTCTCTGCATTAATCAATAATAGATTGCCGAAAACATCGGTTTACTTGTCATGCACCGAAATGGGAACAAATTCAGTTTTTTGGTTAAAAATTCAAAAGGGGGTGAATTTATTCTACCATTACATCAGATTGTCTAAAAAGGCTCACCAATGATTGTCTACAACCGCCCTGTGTCACTTTAATGTTTCAGGTCCTCTCAATAATTGAAGGCTAGAAAAATCCCATCGCGTATTCATAAGGATGGCCCAGTCTCTGCTCTGCACACAGCACAGTGCTCTCAGCGGCCTGGCGCTTATCCAGTTTGGGATCAGCTATACGTTTAACATGCGCATTTAAATCCATTAACTTACATGTGAGATTCGGTACAACAAACAGCTCTTTAAGAAGTGTACAAAGAACGATGTCTTCATTCTCATTGTCGCTGCAGAAAACGATCCCTGGACTAATCTTGGTGACGTCGCTATTATACATGCAAACATTCACAAATTAGACTTCTGCCTCCAAAGTTCAGCATCGGGTAGTGCAATTCTGATGGAGAATGAAGAGGAGCTTATTAAATTGCTATTTCAATCTTGCCAAGGTCAGAAGTGTCCTTGTTGAGAGACTGTATACTTTCCTGGCTTTGCCCAACTGCATGATATCTTTACTTTTTACCCCCTTCACCCCCCTTACCCATCTCTTACCTCTTGTCTTTTAGTCTCCTGGAAAACTGCATCATTCTTGCTACAATTTGACATCCTGTAACAAAAACAGTGAAGTACACACACACACACACACACACACACACAACAACAACAAGCAGTATCCGGATGAACAGAGAAACATGTCCTTCCTGCTTTTTTGGCTTTGTCCTTATTTATTTCCATTGAAATATAAATGACATGACTCTTGTGGATATTTTCTCTGCGCATTGCTTCCATACGTACCACAAGCCAAGCAAAAGGGAGCGATGGAATTGGCCAAAACTCTTTCCCTCCCCTTAAGACATCTACACACACTCCTCTGCATTGCTGAAATTTTGATGTGGAAAAAGGCTGTTGGGATGTTAAGTCTGTGTCAAGGGGAGCAGCGAGCAGCCAGGCCATTTTCTTCCTCCTTCTATTTCTTCTTTTTTCATCGTAGAGAAGCAGGGAGACACTCAGAACCTACGTCAACGTTGAACAAACGAAAATGTGATATTTCAAACAAGCCCTTTCCACCAGATTCGCTGTTGAATCAAGACAACAAACATTTGTGTTTTTCAATTCACTGTCTGGGTGGGTGGATAATGATACACAGTGTGCCTCAGTAAATACAGAGCAATCTCTCGGATTATAAACCTCGGCACTCCCAGGTCAGAAAAAGAGGCGTAACTAAGTATGTGACTTGAAAGTGAACCTGCATTAAGATTATTTGAGGCCATGCACTGCAGCTGTATTCAACTAAATCCATTTTTTTTTTTTTTTATTATATCCATTTGTGGATTTTATTTCAAGTTTTTTTTTTAACCCACTTATGATTATAAATATGTTTAGTTGCCTGTATTTATTTTGACTCGTGTGTTTAGGACTGTCAAAATATGCACAACAAATAACACTATCTGTTTCTTTTTTCAAAATACCATACAGTTTTTTTTTATTTTCTAGTTTGCGTGTTCTCCCATTGTGTAACAACTTTCTCTTACAGTTCAAAAACACGTGTTTGAGGTTAACGGGTCGTTCTTGATTGCTCGTAGATGTGAGTCTCTGTCAGCTGGGATCAGCTCTGGCACCTCATGACCCTGAAATGGATAAAGCTGTGAAGAAAATGGATGGAAGGATATCATAAACGGTCTGGGACATGAGATTTAATGGCGCGACCAGTAGAAAAGATGAATCACTAACCTGCATAAATCACAGCGGTCCCCGTCAGATTTATGTCTGCAAAGGTCTGTACTGGAACAACAAAGCCAACTTCCACTGCAACAACTCAATGCCACTGACTTTGTTTCTAGATCTCAGTGTTAAATTACGTGAGGAGCTACGGTTACATTTAGTGAAGAATTGATGTTAATGTGATGAGACTGCTTTGATTGGGCCGACTTCTTTGCCGGTTTTTAGCCTGTGTGATGTATATTTGGAAGTTTGCATGAATTTATATTCTGACTCAAATTAGGTTGTTATTTTGATAGTTAATACAAAATTAACTGATCAATAAATGTCTGTCAAGTCATTTTATTGATATACCTACTCCACCATATTATGCAAAATTCCCTTTCTAATGGTTTTCTAACAGTAATAATGGTCTCGATATCTG
>OMNM01001575.1:0-13601 GCA_900302745.1 Parablennius parvicornis
TTCCATACTTGAAAAATATGACTTTGATCACTTTTGCCATATCTTGTTATGTGAATAAAGCTGTGTGATCGAGCCCTGACTTTGCACTTCATCAACTGCAATTGGCTCCAGCTCCCTTCTACCTTAAGTTAGATGGATCTCCACTCTCAGTAGAACTTGACAACTTAAAAACCTTCAAACTTTCCAAACTTTCTGGTCAGGACTTATTATGTGTGGTTCATTTGTTGTTGTCTGCTATGTCCAAAGACTGTGGGACACGATTATGTAACATCACCCATTTCCATCTGAATTAATTTGTGATTTGTGGTATAGCAATTTTTAGTGATGCTTTGTCAACACACTTTAAATTACTTTATATTACTACACACTACTTTTTTAGTTGTGGAATCGGTGCGTCAGGCTGCTGTGATACGCCTAATGTAATCGCAATAGTCAGTGTTATTGTGGTGTGAGGGTTTTTTAAATGTACCATTGATGTAAAATGGTTTAAAAGAAAGTAGATCAAATCTGTTCCCTTTGTCCTCTAGATCAACTTCTTCCCATCACATCAGCACATGGGGCTCATTCGCCAAAGAATACAAAGCACTTACAGTGAAATAAATGCACTATACAGATAAAATGAACTGATTTCCATATTCAATCAGCAGAGGTGGAGAAACTGTGGGCCACACGCACAGATTAAGCACACGACATGGAGAGACACTCAGGAAGTTAACAGGGGAAGTTTAGTGGTTACTTGCGTCATCGTTTTATGCTGCTACTTGTGTGTCGATGCAGAGTGAAGGTAGGAACAACTGGTATGAACTTTTTAAACTTTTTAAAGCATAACTTATCTCCACATTCTCTAACTTTTTACAATAAGCGGCAAAAGAAGGAGGGGTGGTGGGTAAAGAGAGAGCAGTGGCAGGTGGCAGGATGATGGAGAGGGTGGCAGAGTGTGTTTGAATGTTTCTATGAGGCTGTACGTTCAGACTTCAACAGCGCTCCACTTCCGCTGCAGTGACAACGGGGCTGCAATGGCCATGACATGTGGCAAACAGGACAAACTTGGTCTCTAATCAACTTGGTCCTCAAGATGGGAGCTGAGATTGGAGTATACATCGTGTCAACCACCTATAGAGAATATGTGTAATCGGAAGGCAACTTTTAGAGGCTCAAATGTCTGAATAGAAGAAGCACCGAGGCAAGGGTGTGGCTTGTCATTCGAAAATGCAGTCAGTGCATCAGGGGGAAGTGGTGAGCCACTTATGCACGGAGAGCGGATTCAATGCAACTTGCTTGATATTGGGGGGGAAATTGTTGAATGCAATGCGAAGCTGCAGTTCCCACAAAGAAACATTTGTCATTTCTCCTTTTGCAGGGTGGAAGACACAGAAAAGTATGTCCCAACACTGCAGCTTTTAAAGTGCAATTCTAATGCAACACTGCCTAGAGAGGAAACATCCTGCACCGAGCAACATGCACTAAAGCAAAGGAAACCGAATCAACAGCAGGAGCGGTCAAATCTCGGAAATGTGCAGCACCTTTGCAAGACCAGTGTCACATTAACTGAGTTGTCAGCACACCCAGAACAGACAGGACGTCTGTCTCTGGCAAAACGAAGCAGCACAGGCCGGGACGAATGTGAGGTGTAAAGAGCAGACAGGAAGAGATGCGGAGAGTTCGAAAGAAGGGAGGAAATAAGGAGAAGGTGTTTGGATGTGATCTGCTGGAGCACCTGACTGCCTCCTGTCAAGAGAGTAAGTCAAGTACCTTCACTCCTCATGTGCACTTTATGGTACGTGAACTGGTTCCTGTCAAAGTACCATCGTTGCGAGCATAGCGGCACATTTACTTAACATCATCCTGTAAGTGTAAATGAAACAAGCACACTCTAACTGGGTACATAACTGCACAAACTGTGTAAATCTGTGCCAGACTACCTAACCGTCTAACTTAGAGATAACTCTCCAAGTTACCATGTAGCTTCTCACAATAAACTTTCGAAACATTCAGCAGCAATGATACAGATATTAGGAACATGTGTCATGTTTTAAAATGACTTGGTTTCTGATCGGGATGTTCTGATAGCGATAACATTTTTGTTTCAATTCTGAGCCTATTCTGTTATTTATCCCTGATGATTTAGATGTCACACACTAACACACCTGTTTGCAATGACAGACTTCTTATCAGGTTATCTTTAAAGCTTATCGAAGGCAGGCTTGTTTCAGTAGAGTGGCATCTAAATGGGGACTTTAGGTAGAAACAGCATATATTAAATGTACTGCATTCACAATGAGATTTCATCTTTTTTTATTGTTGTCAATTCCTTCCACCATCTTTATTGCTGTATGCAGCCCCGAATATGCATGCCTTAGGGCTGGTTGGTTAAACTGGAGTATCCAGAGAGCATGTAGGCTACAGGAAGAATATGCAAACTCCACACAGAAAGCCAACCCTATTCCATATGGATATTGAGATGCTTTAACAAATTTATATTTCAAAATCCAAACAGATGGGAAAACTGTACAAATCAAAAACAGGATGACATTAATGGCATTTCATGCCAAGCGAATCTGTTACATAGGAATTCAATGATGAAATAGAGTCATTTTAGTATTTCATGAAAGTAATTGCCCATTTTGAATTTGTTGGCAGCAGTAATTAAAAAAAAAAAGTTGGCACAACCAACCTTGATAGTGATCAGGAGTTTGGATGCACATCCACTTACTATCCTGCTGGTGCAGAGTAACAAAATATATAAATAAATAAATACATGAATAAATAAATACACTGTGCACTAGTTGCTAATGCTGCTTTAATTCCACAGTTACTTGATTGATATAAAAGAGCTTCCACATCTCCAAAAAAAAAATTAAAAATAGATGGTAATGACGAAATAGGAGCAAGTTATTGTGTAACACAAAAACCAAAGGCTGTTAATTGAAATTGATTTCCACAGTCCCCCAGGTTTTGCGGTGCTGCAGCGAGTTTGTTGAGCACAATGGGATTGTGGATGGAATCTACAGATTGTCTGGGGTGTCTTCCAACATACAGAAGCTGAGGTAAGCTATGCATCTGTTTAAAATGTGACCTGTAGGCTTTGTGTGACGTGTTTCAGTCGTTTTAATATGGGATTTCATTGCTGCCTCAAATGAATTGCGTGTTTGCGTTAAATCAGGGGCGAATTTGAAAATGACGGGGGTCCAGATCTGAACAAAGATGTGTACCTACAGGACATCCACTGCGTCAGCTCTCTGTGCAAAGCTTATTTCAGAGAGCTGCCTAACCCCCTGCTCACATATCAGCTGTATGACAAGTTTGCTGTGAGTATCCCAGGCACAGGGACATTCAGTAATATGTTTCAATGAAACAAAGAAAAACGTAAAACAATGATATGCTTGTTTCTTCCAGGAGGCGGTGGCCATCCAACTGGAAGAGGAGCGACTGGTAAAGATCAGAGATGTGCTGAAAGAACTGCCAGCACCACATTACAGGTTACTACTGTCTCCAAATTTCTTTGTGTGCTACAAATCCTTCCACGTTCCAAAAACATGCATTCAGGCTAATTGGTCCCGTATTTGTACGACAGGACTCTGGAGTTCCTGATGCGGCACCTTGTCAGAATGGCTTCATTTTCCTCAGAGACCAACATGCACTCAAGGAACCTGGCTATTGTCTGGGCTCCCAACCTGCTCAGGTGAGATCTTCTCACTCCAAAAATGAAAATGTTCCTTTTTTTTCCTTTTAAACCAGAGGCAATAATAAGAATTTCAAAATTGCATTCTTACTTTTTCAGATGCACCTGCAATGATGCTACATTTTTAAATCTTTTTCTTGAAAAAGAGCTATCATCTTACCTCATTGATGCACTTACCCATTTTCTTTCCATGTAACTTTTTCATTCCCTTATTTACTCTCCCCTTATTTCCTTCATACAGATACAATTAGTCTGTGAGCTAATCCCTCCATCTTTATGTTCAGGTCAAAGGACATTGAGGCGTCTGGCTTCAACGGTACGGCTGCTTTCATGGAGGTGAGGGTCCAGTCCATCGTGGTGGAGTTCATCCTCACACATGTCCCTCAGCTGTTTCCTGAACAAGGTAAAACAAACTCAAAAGTAAACACGTATTGGACATATTTCCTCTTTATAGGAAAAAGGTGAAGTTTTAGCTCCATGTTTGGCATTTATTTTCTCCCAATCAGAGGGTTAATTTCTCACCCTTACCTTTGCTTCATCTCTTCACTCTCCCCTATATCCAGGTGCGTCAAACCAGAGAAGGACGTCTCTTCCCTCCCCCTCAGCAATGCCCACTCAGGAGGAAGCTTTATTTAAGCCAGTGCCCACTCAGGCAATTGCCCACTTTGGTAACATAAGTCCAGGAGATGGCCCTCTACCAATACGACCCTACCATGCTATCATTGAAGGCACAGACAAGTGAGTACATCATCTTCTCACCAGACGTGGCCTCACCTTTTAACTGTAATCCAGCTGCATGTCCAGCTCGTATTAGTTCAGTTTGAGTTTGAGTTTCCCATCAAAGTATACTGTCCATTTACCGTATATTGTTAATGCAAATGCTGGATGTCTGAAAAAGTCAGTCCATGAATCCTTTTAAAGTTTTAAATGACGGGTTCAGTTCTCCCAAGACATGTTAGAAACAGACAAGATATTGGACTGGTAGCTAGCATGTGGGGCCCTTAAGTGGTCAGGGAGGGCTTTCCAGAGTCTTGGTGCAGCTGAGGCATTCCCTGATGGGATATTTCTCATTAAGCTAATTCTAAATCTGCACATAATGCTAAAGCTGCTCAATTTAAACCTTTGTTTTCCTCCTGCAATTGAGTTTTTAATCCTAGTCGTAGAGATGAGCATGGAAAGGAAGATTGGAATAATTTTTTATGCTGTTTTTTTTTGTTTTTTTTTAAATATACAAGCAGTCTGCAGGATAATGTAACAAGCATGCCTCATTGTCATGGTGTCTACAATGCATGTTGCGATTATAGCAGGGTATTTGGTTTGCATATACTGTATATCTTTTAATAATGAAAACTATTGTTGCTTCATAAATATCTGCTCACCACAGGAGAAAAGGATCTCTCAGAGGGAGGAAGTGGATGTCCATCTTTAACATTGGAGGACGTTTCCAAGATCAGCGACGGCGGCACAAACACTCGGCCAAAGGTGCAAAATCTATACACAAAAATGTATTTTTAATTGGACTGGACACAGCACGAGGATTGATAAACCCTTGAATTACTTCATTCCTCTTTCTTTTTGTTCTCCATTAGCCTATACAACCCTGATTATAAGACGATAGCCCTGTTATGATCTTATATTTAGTATGTTTTTCATAGCTTATCTTGTTTACATGAAGGCAAGCATTTTACAGCTGTTCTTAATTTGAACTACTTGCACACCGGGAATGTTTCTTGGCTACACACACTTGTACATAAAGTCTGTAGTGTCCTCGATCTATTGCTCACAGCTCCTGCCCACTGCACTCATATGCCGGTTCCACCTGCTCTTCCCATCATCCTCATTGTTGTCCAGAGCATATGGGATGCAGCATTTTAACAGCTCAATAATAATGTCCAGCACTTAATGTAATCACAAGACAACTTTATCGTAACTGTATTTCTATTCTATTCTATTCTATTCTATTCTATTCTATTCTATTCTATTCTATTCGAAAATCTCAAAATTGTCTGATGGGAAAGAAGGATCTTACTACTAAAATCATGTACAAAAACTGCTGAAATTGTAATGACATGTTTACCATCTTAAATTGTAATTGAAGCTTCATAAATGCAAATAAGACATTTTTTGCATGTGTTTCTAAACTAGACTTTTTTAAACTGTTAGCCTCATTCTACAGGTTAAACTTGTTTTGTTCCTCCAGGTAAATTTGATTAGGTGGAAAATCACAGTCATTGTTTTCATTTCAGAGAAAGAAAGGCCCACTTTAAGACCTGCAAGAAGCATGGACTCCCTCAGCACCCCTCCCTTCCCCAAAGAAGGTGCTGTCCTTTCAAAACATTTTACAGCTGACTACCCATTCTACTTGGTAGATCTTTCTAGTTCTTTCACTTACGCAGAACTCTCTCATCTCTTTCAGGTTCAAAACCTCCTGCTCAGCGACCTCCTTCCACCCACATGCCTCCCACTGTTACTCCCACGCCCCATTCCGGCTCAGACGTTGCGGTGTCTACCAGGCCAATAGGGGGCAGTGAATATGCCGTGACCTACCGCAGGGGCACTGGCTTAGTTAGTGGTGGTGGAGGGACCCAGGGTACCTATACCGTTCTTGATCCAGAGGGTTTAGCAGGGAATGAGTCTCTCCACTCCAGATCCCCTGGACTCTCGACCAAAGTTGGCCGAAGAGCAGCCATGCACATCACAGGTCCCACCATAGTTACGGTGCCACTGCATATAACCTCCTCCCTGGCCCTGGGGGTGTTGAAAGGGGGTGGGGGTGATAGGGTCATCCACCGTGCCAGAGACAAGGATGTAGCGGAGAGGGTGGACATGAAGGACGGAGGAGGAAAGACAAAAAAGAAGCAAATCAGAGAAATACAACAGAAAGTGGAAGTGAGCACAAAGGCTGAGGAGAAGAACGATGAGGAGGAAAACAGACAAGGAGTCGTGGCACTGGAATGTAACGCAGTAGCACAGGATGAAACAGGTGGAAAAGGTGTGGCGACCGAGGAAGAAGAGGATGAAGAAGCACCAAAAAATTCAAAGCAGGAGCCAATAATGACTTTTCAAAGTGAGTCCACAGAGCCAAGAGAAGAAAGCCTCAGTTCAAACTCTGAAGAAAATGTCAACAGTGACTACATAGGTAATTTCTTCTTTTTTCAATCAAAAATTATCCATTTTTCTTTAATAACACAGTTTCAATGAATGATTGTACTAATAGTATTTGTATTTTTTGGCAGCTAGTATTTCAAACTGTTCAACAACCAGAGTCCAGCCTGAACTTTTCAGGAACTCCAATTTAAGTTATTCTTTAAATGCATTTATCTATCATTTATCCAAGCTGTATAGCACGTTTTGTTTGTGAAGGCAGGGTGCACCTTGAAAAGGCTTCCAGTCCATCGCAGGACAAACATAAAGCTTAATATGCAGGCATTCACTTTACTCCCTCCATTAAATGTAAACCTCTTATTCTAAGATATGACTAAATAATCTCTCAATAATTGACCCCCTGCAAGAAAGGAGGATATTTTTGTGGCTCTACCTATGATCAAAGTTTCTCCTCCCTGTTTTTGATGTATAGTTTAACTGTCTTGGGAATATTTTTGATAACTCAGACTTTGTTGATTAATACCTCAAGCAAGTGAACATTTCTGACATAGTTGTTTGTTTCACCAATTATTTAGCACCAGAAAAATACAGTGACAAACACTGTGTGAATATATGTTGTGTATATTTTACTAGTAACTCTCCCCAGTAATTGTTTAAACTGTAATAAAGGTATATTTTGTTACCAAAGTTTTTCCACAAAGTTGTTTCTTTATTCCACCTTTACTGCAGCAAGTGTAGTTCATGTCACCAGCGTTAACACATCTGTAAACTTACATTTCCATTATAGTAATGAATACAGCGGGGCTTGACTGTCCTCGGCAACAAGGCGACGGCTTGTTGGAGCCTCCTGACGTCCTTCACTCGACCAAGATGGAGGAAGATGACCAAGAGTTGTCCGGTTACGTTCAGGATAACTTTGAATTCCTGGACCAGATGGACTGCAGTGGTCTGGAGCACATGGACTGCAGTGTTTCCTATCAGGTGTGTGTTTTTTTTTTGCATAGAAACTAACAGAACAATTCTGCACTCACTTTCCACACCCATACAAAATTATTATTTTTTTGCTTCTCAGGTAAATGAGTTTTCAGTTGAGCCTCCTGGTCACTCTGATGATGAGTACGAAACTATGCATCCATCCTGCCATCATTCCGCCGAGCTGCAAACACACTCGCAGCCCAGTCCTGAAACACACACCCAGAGTCAAACCGAGCCGAAGCCCCGCAGACCTCTCAGCCTTGACTCTCACAGTCGACACTCGAAATCCCTCAGCCTGCCCCAAATGATCTCCCCCTCCCACGGACCAGAGGACTCCAGCTCTGAGGAGGACAGTGTGAAGGACGACAGTGATGACATCGAGTTCAGCGATGAGGAAGATGAGAGCATGTTTGTTAAAAGCCTCCCATCGGATTTCTTTTTAAACACTCTGGGCACGTTTGAACCAGACGCTGACGCAGAGGATAGTCCTGATAGACATCCTGCTCATCACCAACAGAGATCTGATGAAACAGTAAGCCAGCCACCAAATCTTGAACTTCCTGTTTGTATAGAATCCATGGCTGGAGACAGAGAAGACAAAGATAGAGTCATAGAGCAGGCAGTAGCAAAAAACAATGAGGAAGATCAAGTTTACCATGTGCAAGAAGAGCTGGACAACAACACACAAAGGTAACAAGTTCTTCTTTTCTCACCTCAGCCCTTCATCAGACAAAGGGCCACAATTGGTAACTTCTGAATTTCTTGCAAGTGACAGTATATTGCATCTATTAAACCTAGTTTGGGCTCCTTAGTTGCCACTACCACATTTTTCTGTTGAACATTACAATTCTATCATGCATAGATAATATTTTATATAACTATTTTATCAGTACATAAGGGTAAAATATGTGTGATTATACACTTTCCATTGGATTACTGTTTGATTTTGACTTTTTGCAGTTTGAAGTCAGAGTGAATTGTGGACTTTTTATGTGATCAGTGACAATATCCCCAGTGACTGATAACGTTTCTGTGTGAGCTTGGTTCCCCTTCACAACAATAGCTGACATCATCATGTATCTCTTAGATGTTAAAACTCCCTTGTACTTCTTCTATTTCTAACTGCATTTCAATACAGAGTATTTAATTTAAATATCTTTAATATCGTTCAAAAATGTGATTGCGTTGTCAGTTATTGATATGCTCAAAATGGATAAGCAACTCATTAAAAGAATCAAGTATTTTTTTAATACTGTATTTGGATTGTGGAGTTGTTGAAAAACATCCAATTTAATTGAACATTTAAAAATCTAATCTGCTGGTTAGGTAGATAGATTGTGTGTTTCAACAGGAAATGTTCAACCTGGAGTTTTGTGATGTTACTTTGCAGTGAAGCAGCAGAGGATGAGTTACGATCCGTGACTGATGCTGGAAGTGAAGGAGCTCTGCCTGCAGAGACGACGCCCTGCTGTGCGGAGTTTCCACAGCCGAGGGGCGAGCACGGTGAAGAGGAGATTCTTAATCACGGATCCACACATGCTCCAGAGGAGGAAGACACCTTTAATGCTCTGTTGGAAGAGGAGTCCAAGGGACTCGCCGTTACATCAGCAGAGTTTCAAAGTGATGTTAGAGGGGATTCATCAGAGGGAGACAGGGAGGAGAGAGAGGACACGTGTCAACAGTTTGTTCCGGCATCAGAGCAAAACAATGAGAACATACACGAAGAACCCATGCAGAGGATGAGTGAAGGAGTCGCTGACGAAGTACACGAAAGTGGCACAGAGTGGGATAGTGCAGCGGGGGGCGACATTTGGGATGAACTTGAGGACGTTGTCATTGAGGTGATAGAGGATGAGGAACGTAAGCGGTCGATGAGAGAGGATGCTGGCGGAGCGACAGAAGTGGAGAATGATGATGAGGCTGAAGTCATAGAGGAGAAAACGCAAGAAGCAAAGCAAGGAGAGAAAAACAATGCAGAAGTTAGAGATGAGGTAGAGGAGGAATCACTGCAAGTGAAGGAAGGAAAACTCACTGAGCCAGAGACGCAGAGAGACTGTGTGGAACATGAGACATATTTACCAAAGAGATGTGACTTTGAAAAAGTAATGCCAGAGGGGAATGCCTTTAGCAGAGAAGTGCAGAATCACAGCAGAGCAGAAGTTACAAAACAACCAGAGAGTTATGAAACTCAAGTAGCATCAGGTTTAGGCAAACAACTAAAAGGGGCAAGGGAAACAACAGAGAGCAGACAGTGTGATCTGAGTGTGAGCGGTGTAGAAGGCGTTTCAAGAAAGCTGGTGGTCTCCAAACACCCAAAGGTTCACCAAGTTAAAGCCGTGCCGGTCGTGCCCCCGAAGCCACAGCACTGCAAAATCACCGCCCTGACCCTCCGGCAGCAGCAGAGAGAGAGGAAAGATGCAGAGAGAGGCAAAGAGAAGACAGGCGAAGTCCCGGCCCACCGCGACACAATCTGTGCAGAACAGGCGGGCGTGGACGAAAGCTCCAAGACGAAGGAGAGGTTAGAGGTGCGGGGAGGAGACAAGGAGAGGGACAAGAGGAGGGAACGGGCCGACGGCGCCACCAAAGACACGAGCAGGAACAGCCCCCTCAGCATGTGTTTTGATGAGGCCGTTGCCATAGGAACCATGCGTCGAGAAAAAGAGAGGCGAGAAGGCGAGGCAGACGCAGAGGGATTGGGAAAGTGATGTACGATGTAGAAGCTTTTTCTGTACAGTAACAGTATACTCATTTAAACTGTCCTTTCTGTACATTGTCCACATGTAGCATAAAATGCTGCCTTTAAAAAAAAAATATATATATATAGATAGAAGATTTTTCCAAACATAAAGTACCACAGGAGTCCATGTATAACAAACATGATGAAAATGGATTCTGGGAGGTAGATTATCATTATTATTTTGTGAGTTTTTTTCTTGTCGAGAGCTGACATCTAATTGATCTACAACTGATCTGGTTGCCACTGCATTAATTTTCATCCTAAAACCTGAGTTTCCTCATCAGATCGGCAGTGAATAATTATAAGAATGAGTGTAACTGCTATTCTCTTTCCAATATTGACCTGAATAAAACTGAGACTAAAAGAAGACGCAGAAGAGTGAAGGCCTAGTGCTGCTCCAATAGAAAAACTTTTTGGAATATGCATGCATACCAACATGGTTGACTCATGTGCAGGTTACAAGATGAAGAATGAAATATGAAATATGAAAAAGGCCAATACAGCAGATAAATGGTTGAAAGGATGTTTGTCTTAGTTTCGAGGATTATGTGGATAAAGATATGTTTTGATAATGGTGTTTGTCTTTTATTGTCATCTCAAATGTCTTTGTGGCCAATAACTATAATCATTCATTGATTTTATTTTTTGCAAACACAATCCAACACAGATACACTGAAGAGAAGCAGGAAGTGCAGGTGAGGTATTAAAACCACTGAATGCTTGAAGAAAAAAATCTCACCTTAATATACATAAGTGAAAACCCAAATAGTATTCAAATACTGGGCAAGCCTTTTGATGTGGAGTTCGCATGTTCTCCCTGTGTTTGGGTTTCCTCCAGATACTCTAGTTTCATCTCACAGCCCAAAAACATGCATGTGGAGTTACTTAATTGACCCTAAATCATGATCAAATTAACCATTTCGGCATCAGTCCTACGAATTACAGCCTGTCATTGTGTAAAGCCAGTCATGTGACCAGCAGGGAGCTGTGAATTTTAATTGATGATTAATAATGATGAGATTGAATGTGTTTTATCATTTAAAAAACAAATATTATTGATTGTGAATTGAAGTGTACAACTTTGATGGTGTGTAATAATGCTAGATATCTCATTGGTGGAGAGTGCATGATGACAACTGCAAATAATATAAATAAAAGGCTGCTTTTCAATATTTTATTGACATTGATGTTACATAGAATTACATTTTAATACATTGTGGTTCTGACCCCCACCCAACATGTCTTTGCACCAGCTGTTTAAAGGATTTCTCATCTTCATGCATCTGCACCGAGACAACCATAATGTACATCAGAAAATGACAAACAAAGGAAAAGGTTATACCAGACTCAATATAATTTTATTTAGTGAAGTCTGAAAGTGCCTCAGAAAATTCCTTCTCTTCAGATTATTATTATGATTATTACAACAGAGCTAAAATTTTAGTCACTTCAAATTCCTGTTAGGCACAGATGAGCAAATATTTCCATTGTCTTACAATAACAAAATGCTTTACATGAATAATTCAAGAAGATACATTATACATTGCAATGTGTCTTTAATATAAGATCATCATCTATAAATGTACAGGGTATTTTAAAGTAAGCCTTATTTACGTGTGTCCACAACTGATGTATGACCCAATGGTCTTCCCTACGTAGGTTTTGCATTAAAATGACCTTATGTCCAGAGTGCTATATTAAATTGAATTTTGCTTTCAGAACCTGATCATCTTCCAGTGTAAGGAACTGAATGTGACCCGTACATGCTGGCTGCAACATTTGCATCAGTTTGGTTCCTTAGTGAGACTGTCTATGAATTTAGTTTCAAATGAAGAGAATTACTTTATTAACCCCAGAGCAAAATTTTGGAAAACTTTTTTTTTTTTTTTTTTTTAATCTATAGATGTTTTGTGCTGAAACTTCAGTATCAACACTAGCAACTAAAATCTTGATTTATTTGTGTGTGTGTTAAAGGGATTTGTTTAAATTCTCACAGTAACACTTATAGTTAGTGATCACAAAGAAATGCTGAGACAACCCTGCAACAAGTGCAGGATTGTGATGCATTTTCTTTTATTATTCTATTCACGCAACAGAGAGACGAAAACCAAACTGGAGGAGAGTTTTCCTCTGGAGATGGCTCTGCTGTGAAGAGTTGTACAGAGAGACCAATCAGGAAGATAGATGGGAGTTGAGTGTGTATCAGATTATGATTTCATTTACAGGAGCTATTTTGAGTTTAGGATGGGAACGTTTCACACTCTAGTTGTTTTTAGCTTAATGTAAGTTATTTATTAGTTTTACAATGAAGTTAAAAAAAAAAACATGTGAAAATATACACAGTGAAAAATTGCGTAAACTCCAAAAAATTATTTTTTATAACACAAATGAAAATCATTTAATGGGTTTCATCGCTTCATTGAACAAATTTCTTTCAATGTCCAACATGCTGCTGGAAAAAAAGTCAGTGAGCCCTGGCTTAAGTCATCAGTCAAATCTTTTTAAAGCAGCAGGAACACCAATCCAGAGCTTTAGGTAGCTGCTGATCAGACCTGCATGATGTCTAGCAGGGATTTTAAACATTTCTAAAAGGAGCAAATTCACTATACTGTCTCCATTTGTTGACTGTGCATAACTGGAGACTGATCAATACTCTTCAAGATGGATTTACATCACCTGAGTGAATACAAATTATCTATGGAGTCATTAGCCTGATGATTTGTTTTTCAGATCACGTCACCATTTATATCAGTTTCGTGCAGAACTACATTTCAAAGGGTCAACAAACTTCTTTTTGTGTAATGGCTTCACATTAAAGTAACTACAATCTTTTATGATTAAATGAAACTAGAGAATAAACTGGATGAAAATCATTATGACAGCTACAGTATAGTCAACAATTTATTCACAGGTTTGACTTGTTATTGGATGATCTGAATTCTTTCTCAGCCCAATGTGAATTCACTGACTTACTGTACCTGCACCCTGCCAGCCCACAATGAGAGAAAAAGAAAATAATTAGTTTTACTTTATTCATGTCTCAAAATTAGATTTCCATGCGTGATATTCCGAGACACCTGCATGTTGAAAAAAAAAATAGAA
>OMNM01001575.1:15018-26638 GCA_900302745.1 Parablennius parvicornis
GGAGTTTGGAGAAGAACCCAGAAGACTCTGGCTTGTCATTCGTGGCCTCTTTCCCCCTGGTTTTGTCTTCTCCCAGCCCAAGCTCCCCCTCCAGTTGTTCCAACTCTGACTGGTCCAGCAGCTCAAAGTCCTCCACCTCGCTGTCAGACTCCTCAGCCAGCTCCAGCAGCCTGGTGGATTCTGGCAGTCTCAGCTGCTCGGGGCCTTCGCTCAGCGCCATGAAGCCAACTGCTGCTTCTATTCTCTCCTGGATGGCCGCCGAGACAGCGGCAGTGATAACGTCGCCTGCCATCTGGTTCACCAATTCTAAGGCCTTGTCGGTGGGTTGGTCTTTGTGAGAAAGAGGCAAATGAGTGACTGGCTTTTGGGGCTGAGGTGGAGAAGTAGGAAGACCGAGGCTGAGGTCATCGTCATCGTCGCCATTAGTTGTTGCACCGTTGTCAAGGGAAGGGAACTCCGGGAGGCCGCCAGCAAAGGCCTCTTCTCTGTCCAGGTCTGCAAAGTTGAAGTTACAAAAAAAAAAAAAAAAAAAAAAAAAAAACCTCTATAAGTATCCAAGTAGCCAAGACATGAACAAATGGCTATTACAAACTTTTGGTTTTTGTGTCAAGTTGACAAACGTACCATCTGAGTTTTCAGTCTGTGGCGTGTGTCCCTCTGACAGGTTGAAAGTCCCGTTATCTGTCCATGTCACATCAGACACCTCTGTGTCAGATACAGACATTTCTTTACAAACTGTGGAGTCGAGCTGAAAGAGGGAAACAGGTGGAGAGAGTCAGACAAACCAAAACTGGGCTGCTAATTAGAAGATTTAAAGGTGGTGTAAACACAAACCAAAGTTAGCTTTACTACAAATATCAACACAGGAAAAAAAAAGTATTTAGAAAGAGATATTTTGAGTAAAGTTTGATGTATATTTGTTTTTTGTATGTTTACTGCCTGCACAAACTCTCAGCAGCTGCACCTTTCGAAGACACAACTGACTCAATTATAAGCACAACTTCCACTCTTTTAAGGGAAAAGTTATTGACTAGTTTTGCGAGCTGAACTTTCTCCATTGGTGGAGAGGAGTTTGGCTTGAATGAAAAAGAGAAACTGAAAAAGACTCTTTTGGCATTGGTTCAGATCTCAATGCCGATGTGGATCATGGGTGCTGAATTTCATTATCTTGTCAGTCAGCAATTAGTAATTAGATGAGAGATGCCCCACCTTGGGAAACATGGAGGAGAGGTCTGACTCGATGCCCTCTTTTTCGGTCTGAGACTGAATCATTCTCCTCTCTGGATGAAAGAAAACGTGCATGTGAGGTCAATTCAGTTTGCTGCTGCAATATTCAGTTCAAGAGACAAGGCAAAATTAAAAAAAAAAAAAATGTGTTCATGTAAATATTTGTCAACACAAAAACTCCTTTTGTTAACAGATTTGTGAATCTGTGCTATCAGAACACATTACTGAAACACACCATAACATAGGGTACCATAATTGAAATTTCAAAACAATTAGTTATAAAGATTTGTCATGATGTAATGAAAACTATTGCACAAGATTAAAATAAGTCCGGTCGTCTCTGTCTGAGAGAAACATTTCCATAAAATGGATGAGGCCATCAAGCAGCCATAGATCAAATAAAAGTACCAATTAAAGTTTAGGTAAAATTAAAGAACTTCTAGGATGTACTCAAATACAAATAAGTCAGAAAGAGAAAAAATTGATATGCAAAGCATTTTTATGGCATTTTTAACCTTGTTTATGGAGAATGGGGCTCACACGTACACACATATCACGTTTTTGTCTCATTAAAAATGACCCAGATCATGACTCAATCCATTCGAAAGTTTTGAAACTCAATTATTTTCTACAGAAGAAAAAAAAAAGATAATCATCCAACTAGACTTTATATGAAACACACACGCACGCATGCACGCACGCACGCACGCACGCGCACGCACACACACACACACACACACACACACACACACACACACACACACACACACACACACACACACACACAGAGATTTTAAACTTTCATTTGTGAGAAGGTTGGGAAAAACAATTTGTCAACTCCTGCAGCTTCTGCCCGGATAACTACGACCGTTATCTGCTTTGAACTTCCTACTGAAACTTTGAATCAACACATGTAGAGTTTATAACTAATATAATGTGCCAGTTTGAGAAAAGTATGGGGTAAAAATTTATAGATATTTGTGTTCAAATATATAGGCTAACACTAAAAAGTAGTCTGAAAAATAATGTGATTCATGTCTTTTGGAGTCTTGTGATTCCTGTCTGTAAGTATGACTCCTTTTATTCAGATTTTCTCGTGTGATGAATCTCACACGTGTGCTCTAACATTTACAAAAAAAAAAAAAAAGGCAGTCTGGTCAATTTCAATTTCAATTCGATTATACAATACTTTTCTTGTCTGGTGTTAAAAAAGCAACTGAGCTTTTTTGCATCGACATTGTAAAAGTAAAAACATAATATATCAGAATGAATTACCTGGCATTTAAACGTCTTACTCTGTGTTACACTTACCATGATTCTCTTTGACTTTCTGAAAGAAATCTCCAAAGCCGAAGTCCAGCTTCTGCAGAACTGGCTTCAGCCACAAACCAACCTCATGGGATGATATCAAAGGCCACAGGAAGACACTGAGCACTTCAGAGACACATTAAAAGAAGAACAAAGTATTCATAAAAGTATCTATTACAATTAAAAACCTTCAAGCCATAGGAGACACACTAAAATTAATTTCACATCTATTTACAGTCTTCGCTTTAAAGTCACTATCCAAAATTAAACTGATAACACACAGCTATATTTACATGAGCTACATCTCGAACTTGGTCACATGCACAAAAAAAAAATCCTAATCATTACTCGATTTCTAGAGCATTTATCTTTATAATTAGAAATCAGACATACCCCCTCCCCTCCAATACTGTGAAGTTTTTGGGAATACATGCAATATTAGCAAACTGCAAAATGAGTGTTTACTTACCTAAAACATATGAGATAACAATCCCTGGAATGTAGCGTCCTAAGACAGCGAAGAAAGTGCACAAACTGCAAACCAGCAAGCAAAACTACAGCAGACAAAATGCAAAGACAAGAAAGAAAAACAAGACAAGATAATTCGTTGTTTTCTTGACAATCTCCCTTAAAAACATTTATCATAACATAGGGGTCACAGAACTTTAACAATAGAATTGTTTCACTCACCTTGCCGGGGTTTTGCTGTTTAAAAGCCGACGTCTCCTGGAGGAAAACTCTGAGGGAGTCGCTGAGCTGAAGTCCAGCCCCAGACCGGCTGCTCTGGCCTGAGTCAATGATCTCCCAGCTGCATTCACACAAAGACAGAAGCAGCATTTGGTAAACTCAAGAAGTTTAATCTGGACAGTGAGTTTTGACATTAAAGTGGAAGTTATGAGCTGGAGGGTGAGTGAAATTATTTTATAATAGATCATGAAGAGGATCCTCAATTCTGTGCTATTGTTCTTTCCATGGTGATGGCAACCAGTAGTCTAGTAGTCCAACATAATTAAAATGTTGAATTTGTATTTGCAGTGAAATAATTTCACATCCAAAAAAATTCCACTACAAGGTTGCAAGCAAGATTTCCCCAAATGATCAATCTCTCAATCGATCTTTAGGGGTAGATTCACAAAAACACAACTTGTGAAAGAAAATACATGCACACATATAAACATATTTATACATACACAATATATGCATACACGTTCACACTTATACATTGAACAACAATTTACTCACAATTTGCCAGATTTTTATAGTAGAAGTAAAAAAAAATAAAAATTTGATTTGATTTGTTTTTTACTGTTGATGGAGCAGACACACTGAGCAGGATAGAGTTACCCTACTGTTAACGGCTTTGGCTTGAAAGACGACGAGTGTCCTTAAATATCATGTTTTGACTTAAGCATCATGAATAAACCTTTCAGTTTTAATCTTTTACATATGTTCACACACACTTATACACTAGATGACGGAAAAGGTGCCTCCATGTGAAGTGTCGACCACCACTTTGGTATTCTGATTAACCCAAAGGAGAGCATTTATTGAAAGACACAATGAGGTTTTGTGTAATTCATTATTTTGTGAAGTCAGTAAAAATGAACATTATTCTATGTTCTTTATCGATATGACAAAAACCCCCCAAACCTTTTAACCGTTTATACCAAAAGCTCTCTTGAAATTTTATAGAGTTCATTACTTCATTACTTCATTACTGTAACATTTCATTGAACCCATCTTTGACATACAATATGTGTTATGAGCAGAAAAAGTAGCTTACATTAGACTTTTACGTTGCATTTTCCATTTTCTTTACAAAAAGCAAAAAGATCTATGCTTTTTTTCATAGTTTTTCAATAATTCCTGGAAAAAATGTCTATTTTAGCATTGGTAGTTTGAGTAATAATGTTGAGGTCACCAAATATGCTCAATTGCCTGATAAAGAGTTAGTGAGATTTTACCATATTGACAATTATTTGTGTCTTTGTTTTACCATTTCCAAACAGCAATATATTCAGTTTTGATAGCTTGCAGTGGTTATAATGTTCAACCATTTATATGAACAGATCAGAAGTAACAATTGAGTCTATGTTGGAATCTGTTATTATTATAGAACAACAATATTTTTATTGTTACTCCTGCTGGCAGAAATTGGATATAAATATAGGGGAAATAGTATTGATGTGTTCTCTAAAATAATTGAAAAGATCTTGAACTAAAACCTGAAAAAATTGTTTATAATTTGATTTCTTCTTTTGGTCCTCAACAAAGAGATGAAATTCTCAAATATAAAGCTTTAAAAAGACCTAAATAACATTTTGTGTCTTTTTACTGCACCTAAAAACAAAAGGTTGACTTGACATATAGCAGGCCACCTCGTAATTACTGACATAATACACAGTGACTCTGCATTAAAAATAGGATCAACATTTGGAAGGTCTTTAATCAAATTAATCCACACACAAGTACCCACTCCAGCGCAAATGTCGTCGGTCTAAATTAAGAGGCCCACAATAACAGTGGCCGGATGACTAAATAGACAGGTGTGAGATGGGAATAGGGACGTGAGGCTGCTTCGATATTCTGCAGCACTGCTGGAAATACTGGGTCACCTGATGAGATATGAAACTTTCCCCTACAGCCAAGGGAGTTCCCAAACAACATCATCTCCCATTGCAGCACTGCTATCAGCCATGCTTTTCATTTCACGTGAAGCCTCTGGAAAAGAGGGTGAGGCTCATGTGAAGGGGATGTATCGATAAAACTGTGAAAGCATGAAGTCAGAATTATTTCCGTTACCTTCCCATAAAACTCAATGTGCTTATAGCAGGTTACTTTTGTAAGTTTCTTGTTGTAATTTGAAGATGTTGGAGTGGGAAGATGAGTTTGAATACCTTTCATTGTGGGATGAGAGTGCTACCCATGACACCCCTGTGCTCTTATAGTCAAGAGTTTATACAAATACACAGATCTTATGAATGAATGTCAGAATTTGTATTCAGTGGGTGAATTCGATATCTAATTGCACTCTACTTTAGTTTTTGGAGAAAAACGAAACAAAGGGAAAATGACTGTTTCTATAGCTCCATAAAAGGCAAACAGAAGGAGGATCAAGCATCACTCGAGGATAAAACAAATATTTTCTGGAAACAAGCTGTAAAAGTGAGGGGGGGGGGGCAAATAAAAGATGAGGAAATGCAATAAAGAGTAAATCATGAATTGAAATGGAATCGTCTGTCTCACATGGGAAAATGTAACTGCCTCAACAGGGTTTAGGACATTAAATGACAATATACTAAAATTAAGTCCAGCTGAGGATGGAAAGTGCACACTCTGTGAATGCAGCTGTCCTGGAAACAACTGGTGTAAAGTCAACGTGGGGATCAGTTTACCACAGCAGCTAAGCAGGTTCCTTCCAGTCCTCCAGCCAGCGTTTTCCATTATTACAACATCCTGTACAATCATATATATTTGTGGCAGAACAGCTGTAGCTTTTATTGTTCTGTTTTTAACAATGATCCTGTAATATTCTTTTGGATGATGACTTTGGCATCCAACAACCCGTCATGGGCTGATAACACTGAAATATTACTACAGCAAAAAAATGTAGATTTTACAGCCGTTCATTATTTTAATGTAGTTACTCGAAATCTGAAAATATTAGATCAATGTAACTTCTGATGCCACGCTTTTACCTTTTCCCATATGTGTCTGCAGATTAAAATACACTTGCATCAAAGGCAAGTGTAGTAATGTTTACGTTAGTAGAAAGTTATGCACATGATGCAGGTCAGAACCAGTCCGCCAGAGAGTCCAATGCGGCCTGCAAGATTAGATTTACCAGCTGTGAAAGATTATGACATTAATTGCAATACATTTATTTGACCACCAGGGGAGGACAGGGGCATCACTCCTCTTCTTTCCACTTAAATTTAAAATATGTGCCAAGCCAGGTCAGGAGATCAGGATTACGACACAGATGTAGAAGTCTACACTGAAGATGATTTTCTAGAATTTGACAAGGTTTTCTAACTATAATATGAACCTATGATATTTTTAAGTTCCAGCTATTTGTGACCACATGTTTTATGCTTTTAAAGACATGAATAGTGGAAAGATCTATGTGATCTGTATATTGTAACACCAATTGTGACCTGTGGCAGGTATTGCATTCAAATTTCATGTATTTGAGTCACGTGTTGTAAAAGGATAGTTCATTAATTCATTAAATGTTCATTTCTTACCATTATATTAATACTTTGTTTCACGAAAACAAATACAGAAACTTACAGTTCTAGTTATACATACCAACATTAAAAGTGTTTGTCAGAGTCTATATCCTAAAGAGGACAAGGATAGCCATCCAGTCTGAAAAGTCTGGATTATTTAAGTTTATTGATAGGCCAAACTAAAAGCAGTCCCTTTTTCCTCTGCTACTCGGTACACAGTCAAAACAACAAGTATTACTACATTTCCAGGAAGAGATCTGTGTTGTTTCTGACACACTCCAGATTTCATCCCTCTCGCTGGCAGATCTTCAAGAAAAGACTTGGCATCTAAAGTGTTGCAAATAAACATTCGTTGGCAGCTGCAAGTGACTGGACTCCCTACTGTGCATCTCCCTGAATTCTCCATTTCACAAAACTTCAGATGAAACTGCTCCTATCAGCCAGAACATTATGACCGCAGGCCTAATATTGTGTAAGTCTTGTTTTTGCTCCTGAGCCTTTGCGGCACTCCACGAGACATCTGAAGTTGTGTTTCGGTATCTGGCATAAGATGTTCGCTGCAATCTGCTGTGATCAGGGATCTCTATTAGACCACATGGACGCGGTGGCCAGTTCACCCACTTTTCCTCTATCATATCACTTTTGACAGACACAGACCCTTGCACTGACCCAACGAGAGTTGCAGTTTTATTTGAGAACCGGTTGGTTCTAGATCACAATTTGGCTCATGCCAAAGTCACTGAGATCCTTCCTTTTGCTGATTTTTCTCTTTTCTTTGTGGTTTCCAATGAACATGAGTCAAACCACAATTTTTACCTTCAGTTTCTTTCTTTGTATCCCAATTGCTTTCACAGCAGTCAATCTTTCCTCCCATGACATCATATGTCAGCTGAGCCGCTGGCCGCGAGAGGCTACAGTATCTCATACACACCCACCTGACCTAAACATCCGGCCTCGTCTCACAAACCCCCCCATATGACGAAGGGTCAGATGTCTGCTTCCATCTCCACTTCTAGGCACATGGCCTAGTATGGGGGCTGCTTTCCAGAGAACATCGATGGGTTAAACATGTGACAGCGACACTGTGAAGCAATAATAGCAGTACGAATGGATGGACACAGTAAGCAATCTGTTCCACGAAACACCAGCGTCTCCCTGAATAGAGAAGCAAATCGTCTTGCGTGACATACTGTGAAGTTTTATGCCAAGCATGCTTTAATTTGTTGATGTGTAATTTAACATATTATGCAGGAATTAATCAGATGTGAAAGAAAGATTGAGAAACATAAACATTCATCAATGGTGTGTTTTTTGTGATCATAGGCTAAGTAAAATGTTGCTTTAATATATTTGATGTCATAGCTAAATATTATGGGCCACCATCCTGCACTACTAGAGATGAAACACTGATTACACAAACCAAGGTGGTTATCATGACACCGCCAAGTCACACGACTTCTAATAAAAGGTTACATTTTACTATCTGTAAAGTTTTGGAATTGTTGAAAGCACTATAGCTGAATATTGTTGAGCCTTGACCAATGAAGAGTAAGATTTTTTAATGGTATGACACTAATCTGTATTGTGTTTTCAGTCACAAATCAAAAACCTACAATTGATTTTCTTGAAAAGCAAACTGGTGAGTTGGTATTTGATTTCTGAACCTGTCATTTGAGATCAAACATCTATTATCATGAACCATATCAACATGATCTGCAGACATTTGACATACATTTGTATGTCCACTTCCAATATTAAAAGATTTATAACAACGCTAATGTTTGAATGAAAGTCAGAAATGTAGATTCTTTAAATCAAAACCAAGGTTTCTGTCTCTCTTGAAAGCCTGAGGAGGTTTGCATCACTAATTAATCTTGAAAGCATCTAGACCTGCAGATCGTGACACATTTCCAGAATCCTCTCCGATTCTGTCACTGCTTCAAAAATGCTTCGGAAACTGAGCAGACACCTGATCACCTTTCATTAGCCTATGTTATCCCACACCACCCGTGACCATCACCATCCATTTATGAGTCATCGATCAGCCCATCCGCCAAGAAAACAGCACAGTCAACACTCAAAAAGAAAAATGGCCCAGTATCAACAGAGCGTGACAGCATGACAGAGGACTGGAGTCGGGGGGTTGAAGGCAGTAGCAGCGCACCAACAGCTGTCGGAGGGATATCACTTTTTACCCAATCGGTAATCTCTGAGACAACACAGTGAGCGGCACGTCTGAGCCTCTAACAAGACCAGTGACGGCGCTTTAAAAATAGATCAAGACAAGCAATGCAAGGAATGACGGCAAACACATCCTAGCTCTTCACTTGTGATTGGAAAGGAGGGGTCAAGGGGGTAAATATGTTTACCCACCTGTTTCTGTGAGTATTTGCCACAGAGACGTTGACTCTGAAGTGACGCATACCTGTTTATGTTCTGCTAACAGGCACATAGACAACAACAGAGTGAAAGTAGAACTTAATGTCATTCTATAGAAAGGCCCGTTGGCATGTGCCCGTGCCAGCCAGAAACCTATAAGTAGAATAAGACACAATGTATAAAATGAACATGGAGAGATGAGGATATTACAAGTATGTCTGTTCTGTGTGGATCAAAAGTTGATTAGACTCAAATGTACCAAATCTTCATTATTCCAGTATGAACAAAGTATCCACATCAAATCAAACATAACCCCTTCAAAACAATGATTGTGCAAAATATTATTTAAATAAAATGTGTTGAATTGCTCATTTCAAAACTATTTCAAGAATAATTGCACTCAAAGTGCAACAAGAAAAACATGTTTTACTTAGTATATTACAGGTTATTTTTTTAAGTTAAAAGTAACGAGTTCCAGGGCTTTCGTGCTAATTGTCAGGTTTTACTTTTTAAACACAACTTTTTCAGTTCATCTCCATTGTCTACAAATAGAAAAAAACAAAAAAGAAACCCAGAGCAAAGTGTTACAAAATGTAAACAACAGGACAAATAAACGACAAACTGTCCCACTGCCTCAAAATCACCAGCCACAAATGACAGGTTTTTTTTTTTATCTGATCCGTGAAAGCTGAGTCTTTTCTGGCTTCCTCTCCAGGACACACAGCCGTACCTCAGTCCTGCCCCATGATCTTCAGGTGACATCTCAACAGCTCCTGGTAGCTTCAGAGAGACGTGATGACACGACTACAGGCAACCAAAAAAATGGATGTCAAGTCAGGACTTTCGAAGAGAGAAAGTAAGAAACAAGTAACAGGTAAAAGTGAGGCTGACTAAAAAAAAAAGAAAACAACAAATAAAAACCCAGGCTTCAGTTAAACTCAAGTTTATAAGGGACGCACTGTTTGTGAGGAGCTTGTGTTTATCCACAACGAAGCCCCGGTTGGAGTATTTCAAGAGGCCTTGTCTAAAAATAACCAGGTCACACTACATTCCATCCAGCAGCCATCAGGAGCACAGAGGAGTGGGGCTGGATGTGGTGAGGGCAGAGACAGCCCACCCACCCCACCTCACAACAACACCTGACACCAACAACGTCCCAAACACACCCCCCGCTTGTGTCAGTGACATGGACGGACAGGAGAGAGGGGACATGTGTACCCAAAACACTGACAGACTCATGGACACATGGTTGTTTGTATGACGAAGAGCCCACATCCTGAACATTTGTTTGTCATTATAGGATAAACAAAACAACGCAATTTAATCAAGCGATTGAAAGGTCATACTCCTTTGGCTGGCCCTTTAACTTAATTACCGGAAAAGGAGGAAAATATACAGATATACAATTCCTTGTATCCCACTTCAATTTGTACATAGCAAGAAATTTCCCAAAAGTTGACAGCCACACTAAAAAAATGTAATCAAAGACATTTGAGGATATCGCCTCTCATCAAACTGTCATTATATAGGATGAGTCAGCACACGGATTAAAACAGAACTGATAAAGAATTCAGAAGCGTTCACAGGTCTGTGAATAAAGAAAATTATAGTGCTTATTTTACGTCAACATATCAAAATTAGATCCATATTTAATGTGTTATTGCATTTTTTTTTTTTTGCCTGAATTAATCTGCCTCTAGTTACATCTTCCCAAGACTTATTTCACTTGAAAAAAAATATACCAAAACTTTCTTCAAGAGCTAAACCTATATATTAATTAATTATAAAAAATAATATTTTCGTGTGTTCACATGGTTGCATCATAATGATACATTGACTTTCTTGGAAGTTGCACAGATCCTGTTTCTTGAGTGCTACACAGAATGTATATAATTAGTTATATGGTTACAAAGATATTCAATATACTGGAGAATGAAGATGGGCTTAAAAATTAAGAATATTTGTATGTTTTGTTTTTGCTGTGAGTACTGCTGATGTACCATTTGATTTGATCTTGTCAGACTGGTTCAAAATCTCTTTGTTCTGGTCTGTTCACTACACTGCACCCCTCTCATACTAATTCAGCTAAATATGCACTGAATATTATGCTAAACATTTGAACTAATTCAGATAACAAATTCTGAGATATAGATATAGCACTTAGCCACAGAGCTGGTTTGAATTTTTTTTTCAGAAACTTTCATTTCAACTATCATTTACCAATGTACAAGATTGCCAGTGTAGTAGGAAAAGTGACAGTCCAGTCTGCTGATAATAAATATATTGTTTATTGAGAATAAAAAGAAAGTAGAAGTACATTTTTTAAAGTAATCCCCATATTGAAATCAGGCTGTGGAGAAAGAGACCAAGCTCTGTGGCCTGACATTTGACCACTTTTCTGGACAAGCATGTCTCCTGTGAGATATAAGTGTTTCCAGTCATTTCCTTAGTCAGAATTTGCAGTGTCATTCCTG